>CAUYQV010181953.1:0-45256 GCA_963574575.1 Galagoides demidoff
CGGGTTTGAACCCACCACCCTCAGTATATGGGGCCAGCGCCCTACTCATTGAGCCACAGGTGCCACCCCACACATTCTTGTCTTGATGGGAAGGAGGGTTGGCCTGTGCATAAACAACAGGGCCCCTCCTTTGCAGGAGGAGGAGGGACTGAGGGCCCAGGTGCGGGACCTGGAGGAGAAACTGGAGACTCTGCGTCTGAAACGGGCAGAAGACAAGGCAAAGCTAAAAGAGCTGGAGAAACACAAGATCCAGCTGGAGCAGGTGCAGGAATGGAAGAGCAAAATGCAGGAGCAGCAGGCAGACTTGCAGCGGCGTCTCAAGGAGGCGCGGAAGGTGGGGCTTAGGGTGAAGGTGGTGGCTGGGGAGGCTGAGAGACCCAAGGAAGTGTGCTGGAACCTAACCTGGAACTGGAGCCTGGAACACCCTGTGAGAAAGGGTGGCATGAGGCATCTCTGTGCATATACTCCCTCTTATCTCCCCCCTTCCTCAGGAAGCCAAGGAGGCCCTGGAGGCTAAGGAACGCTACATGGAGGAGATGGCTGACACTGCTGATGCCATCGAGATGGCCACTCTAGACAAGGAGATGGCTGAAGAGCGGGCTGAGTCTCTGCAGCAGGAAGTGGAGGCACTGAAGGAGCGTGTGGATGAGCTTACCACTGACTTGGAGATCCTTAAGGCCGAGATTGAAGAGAAGGGTAAGGGGCTAAGAGCTGCTGGGGACCAAATGGTGGGTGAAAACCAGGTCTAAAAGTGTTAATGGTCTTCTGCAGGCTCAGATGGGGCTGCATCCAGTTATCAGCTCAAACAGCTCGAGGAGCAGAATGCTCGCCTAAAGGATGCCCTGGTGAGGTAGGGCCTTCCTCATTGCATGGCCCAGGCATGCATTCTCCTGTCTCCAAATGTGGTAGAGCACCCATTGCCCAGTGACTCTGATACATGCTTTCCTTCTCTCTTCCCATTTCCCCACAGGATGCGGGATCTTTCTTCCTCAGAAAAACAAGAGCATGTGAAACTCCAGAAGCTCATGGAAAAGAAGAACCAAGAGCTGGAAGTTGTGAGGCAACAGCGGGAGCGTCTGCAGGAGGAGCTGAACCAGGCAGAGAGCACCATTGATGAGCTGAAGGAGCAGGTCTGAGGAGCACAGCCCCTTGCTCAGAATCCCCCTACCTGATTCTCCTATCGATATTTCCTCTTTCTAGGCACCTACCAGCAACCCTTCTCCTCTTTCCCTCCCTGGAACACAGGTGGATGCTGCTCTGGGTGCCGAGGAGATGGTGGAGATGCTGACAGACCGGAACCTGAATCTCGAAGAGAAAGTGCGGGAGTTGAGAGAGACAGTGGGAGACTTGGTAAGAGAAGAGCAGACCCTTGACTTCTGACCCTGATGGAGGGTGTTTGGAAGGGACCTGGTGAGACAGAGATTAACATATGATTCCCACCCTTTGAGCAGGGTGTGTGGTGAGGGGACCCATCCTGGCCTTGCTACCCTCCCCCTGCCTTTCCTTTGACCCAACTACCTTGTGGTGTCCCAGGAAGCGATGAACGAGATGAACGATGAGCTGCAGGAGAATGCACGTGAGACAGAACTGGAGCTGCGAGAGCAGCTGGACATGGCAGGTGCCCGAGTGCGTGAGGCCCAGAAGCGTGTGGAGGCAGCCCAGGAGACTGTTGCAGACTACCAGCAAACCATCAAGAAGTACCGCCAGCTGACTGCCCATCTACAGGTGCCATTCCCCTCCACCCCTGATTTCTGCCCTGATCACTCCCTCGTCACCCAGCTGTGTCTAACTGTTTCTGCTCCCAGGACGTGAATCGGGAACTGACAAATCAGCAGGAAGCATCTGTGGAGCGGCAGCAGCAGCCTCCTCCAGAGACCTTTGACTTCAAAATCAAGTTTGCTGAGACTAAGGCTCATGCCAAGGTTAGGAAATTGGGTGGGACTGAGGGATGGGGCATTAAGAAGCCAGGCTGGATATGGCTGTGGGCTGACCTGGCGTGGGGTTCTGGGCTTAGCTTCCAGTGGAAGGGGGTTACATTATGTAGTGATTGGAAGATTTCTAACTTACGATTGTCCTAGAAGCAAGGGACATGGTGGAGCAAGCTATGATGGTTTTGGAACTTTCTACCATGACTGAGAGCCCCCTTCCTATGCACCTCACAGGCAATTGAGATGGAATTAAGGCAGATGGAGGTGGCCCAGGCCAATCGGCACATGTCCCTGCTGACAGCTTTCATGCCTGACAGCTTCCTTCGGCCAGGTGGGGACCATGACTGTGTCCTGGTGCTGCTGCTCATGCCTCGTCTCATTTGCAAGGTACAGTCAATCAATGACATGTTCAACAGAAATCTCTATCCACAAAGAGTTTATCATGCAGTGGAGGAACACAAAGTTAGCAAAGTCATAGATAAATATGTATTACAAATTCTGTTTTAAGAAAGAGAGGTAGATTCTTTGACAGAGCACAATTGGGGATCTGATTTAGATGGGGGTAGAACATGACTGAAGGAATAATGTTTGAGCTGAGGGACAGAAGGTGATTAGGAGTCATCTAGAGGGATGATTGGCAAGATAGCATTCTAGGTGGAGAGAAAGCAGGAATGGTAGTTTTAAGTCAGTAAAGAGCTTGGTCCCATTGGTCCCACTACTCTTTGATTTTTACATCCTGAGTTCTCACAGTCTCCAGTAGTCACGTCATTACCCTTTCCCCATGTAAGATTCCCCACACATCTAAAAGCTATTTCTGCTTTCTCTCCCAAGTGTGTCCATGCTACTAGCATAGTTGCTAAGCTCTGTGTCCATATTCCATAGTCTGTTCTCCATCTTCTGCTCTTGAGTCCCAGGTCCCTGGTACATCTTCCCACAGGCAGAACTGATCCGGAAGCAGGCCCAGGAAAAGTTTGAACTAAGTGAGAACTGTTCAGAGCGGCCTGGACTGCGAGGAGCTGCTGGAGAGCAGCTCAGCTTTGCTGCTGGGCTGGTATACTCCCTGAGTCTGTTGCAGGCCACACTCCACCGCTATGAGCAGTAAGTGACTCCTGACTCCCCCACTCCAGGGCCATGTAGAACTGAGATTGCCTGGCAGACCTTGGCCTCACAAAGTCCTTCTTTGATCTTTAGTGCCCTCTCTCAATGCAATGTGGATGTGTATAAAAAAGTGGGCAGCCTTTACCCTGAGATGAGTGCCCATGAACGCTCCTTGGATTTCCTTATTGAGCTGCTGCACAAGGATCAGCTGGATGAGACTGTCAATGTGGAGCCTCTCACCAAGGCCATTAAGTACTACCAGGTCTGGGGCTGGAATTCAGGGTTGGGGTGGGAAGCCAAGAAGCTTTAATCTGATGAGGGCTATTTCAGTGTATTCAAGGTTGTATGTTGTGGGTTGGCTGCTTGAGGCCTGGTTTGCTCTTAGATGAACTTGCCTTATAGTGCAACTGCTTAAGAGGTTTTGTTTTTTTGCTTTTCTTTTCTTGGAGGTTTTATACCTCTGGAGATTCATGGTGATCAGTGCTCAAACTACAATTTAGGAAGAACTCCCCACCTTTCCAGGGCTGACTACTTCTTTTGTCATCCCTCCTCAGCATCTATACAGCATCCACCTTGCCGAACAGCCTGAGGACAGTACCATGCAGCTGGCGGATCACATTAAGGTGAAGTGTCTGGGCTGATGGTTGAGTCCCCTGTAGAAATCACAAATGGAAGGCATCAGATGAAGAGATCAGGCCTCTGAAGGATATCACATAAGACTGGGACGGGGTCAGCAAACCAGATTAGAGAAGACAAAGGACTCACTTATGTATGGGAGTGAGCAGAAGGAAGGGACTTCTAAGAGATGATGATAGGACAAACGGCTCCTATTGGCAGCTAATGATCACATGCTTCTGTCTTCACAGTTCACCCAGAGTGCCCTGGACTGCATGAGCGTGGAGGTAGGACGGCTGCGTGCCTTCTTGCAGGTGAGAACACATCTAGATCTATGTGAGCTCCTCCTTTCTCTTAGTCTTCTCACCCCTAGCCCTAATGATGATTTGGCTCTCCGTTTATTTTCTTTTTCCTGAGTAGGGTGGGCAGGAGGCTACAGATATTGCCCTCCTGCTCCGGGACCTGGAAACATCGTGCAGTGACATCCGCCAGTTCTGCAAGAAGATCCGAAGGCGAATGCCAGGGACAGATGCTCCTGGGATCCCAGCTGCACTCGCCTTTGGACCACAGGTTTAGGACTGCGAGTGGGGAAGGGAAGGAAGCTGAGCCAGAAGGGCCTAGCACTTTGAGATGTGGATCCAATCAGGGGACAAAGATGATTTGGGGTAGCTGGGAAGTGTGATGTTGGACCCAGGGTGGGCTCCTGACTCTGGCCTGTCACACAGGTATCTGACACACTCCTAGACTGCAGGAAACACTTGACTTGGGTAGTGGCTGTGCTACAGGAGGTGGCAGCTGCTGCTGCCCAGCTCATTGCCCCGCTGGCAGAGAACGAGGGACTGCCTGTGGCTGCCCTGGAGGAGCTGGCTTTCAAAGCAAGCGAGCAGGTGGACTGGATAACTGGGCAGAAGGTGGTGGGGAGTCAGTGACCAGTGTGAGGCACTCACTGCTGCTCTTTGCTCCTGCAGATCTATGGGACCCCTTCCAGCAGCCCCTATGAGTGTCTGCGTCAGTCCTGCAACATCCTCATCAGCACCATGAACAAGCTCGCCACAGCCATGCAGGAGGGAGAATATGATGCAGAGCGGCCTCCCAGCAAGGTAGGTGGAGATTTCCTTGGAGAGTCTACAGAGGCTGGAGTTGTAGGACTGCTGCTAGTTGTGGGAAGGTGGGAGACAAGAGAAAGGCATCTGAGAGCACCATCTTGCCTAGAAGACAAACTTCCTTATGAGTGGATCTGAAAGGTACACATTGGTGATCTCCTTTCTCCACCCCCACCCTCTGACCCACCCCATTCCTTAGCCTCCCCCAGTTGAGTTGCGGGCTGCAGCCCTTCGAGCTGAAATCACAGATGCTGAAGGCCTTGGTTTGAAGCTTGAAGATCGAGAGACAGTCATCAAGGAGTTGAAGAAGTCACTCAAGATTAAGGTGAGGGAAGGATGGGCTTAGGATCTGGGGGCCAGAGTTGGTGGGACCCAGGGCAGCGGTGAGTGTTGAGGACAGGGATTGAGATGAAATGGGAGTTGGGAGAAGGCGGGGGGCTGTGATCGATGGGAGCTCTAGTGAGCCCTCAGAGAATGTTCTATCTCATGGTCTAGCCCAGGTTCCAGGGACCAAGGGGAGGATATAAGGGAACTAGAAGCTCTTTGTCCTTGTCCAGGGGGAGGAACTGAGTGAAGCCAATGTGCGGTTGAGCCTCCTGGAGAAGAAGCTCGACAGTGCTGCCAAGGATGCAGATGAGCGCATTGAGAAAGTCCAGACTCGGCTGGAGGAGACCCAGACACTGCTGCGGAGGAAGGAGAAGTCAGGCACCTTCCCTGGGGCCTGCTTTCTCCAATCCTCCCTCCTGCTGGAGGCTCTCTGCCTCCTAATACATCCCCCTGCTCACCCTGTAGTAGTGAGACTCTCCCTGTTGCCCTTCCTCACTGCCAACCTCACTGTATCACCCACACCTGAGCCTTTGCTGTCCTGCCCTGGTTCTCACCAGCAGTGTTGCTCCAAGGACTTCTCAGGATTGAATAGGCAGGGGACCTGTGGGGAAGGGACACTGCCCAAGTCCAAATTCTCTTCCACAGAGAGTTTGAGGAGACCATGGATGCACTCCAGGCTGACATTGATCAGCTGGAAGCAGAGAAGGCGGAGCTAAAGCAGAGGCTACACAGCCAGTCCAAGCGTACAGTCGAGGGACTCCGGGGGTCCCCTCCCTCAGGCATTGCTACCTTGGTCTCTGGCATTGCTGGTGGTGAGTACAGTGGGATAAGAGCACTGGTGCAGAGGAGATTGTCTTCTGTCCTGTCCTTTGGCTCAGTTTGACCTGTGTCCTTTTCTTAACCCCCAGATGTTCAGCCAGGAATGAACTTGCCTGGTTTCACTCTGCCAGCTTTCACCAAGTTTTCACTTCCTCCAAAGATACATGCTGAGTTTCTCTAACCAAATGAGGGCATTACTAAATGGTCATTGAAGCCTAGAATAACAAAAGCAGTTGGACTCTAGTAGATGTCCCTTCTGGGTCTGCAGTGTGGCCTTTTTGTTTTAGCCCTGCATCCCAGGGCCTGCCTGATGCCTGCTGTTCATTATTCCTTTGCTTGGGCACTGCCTTTCCCCACTGAGTTTACATGGCTTCATCCTGTGATGTAGTCATCTCTTCCATTGCTGAATCCTCCCCATTTTCCTTGGGGCTTGTGTTCTAACCTTTGCCTAGTCACTCAGTATGGTCAGCCTCTTCACTTGGAGTTTTTCTGGCTCCTAGGCCCAGCCTCTGAGTTTCCTTACTAAGGAGGTAGTTGCTGCCATCTTGGTTTTCATCTGCCCTGTACTTTGTTTTTGTTTTCTCTTCAGTTTCTTACTTGCCCTTTTTACCCCTAGAAGACAAACTCCTTGCTGGCATTAAACCTTCAGGGCCTCTAGACTTTCCCTGCCACTCCTGTGTCTTGTCAGCTGACCTCACCTAGAAAGAGTCTTGTTCTCATCAAAATCTCTGTCACTGGCACCTCTTGATCTTGGGAGATGACCACACATGTTCTTAACTTTAGACACCCATGGTGCAGTCGGCTCTGTGTTCTTGTAGGGGAATCTCCAGAATTGCTGCATCATATTGCTTTAGCACAGGCTCTTTAAATAAACGGTTTGGAATTTTTTTTGTTTTTTTTTTTTTTGTGGTTTTTGGCCGTGGCTGGATTTGAACCTGTCACCTCCAGTATATGGGGCCAGCGCCTTACTCCTTTGAGCCACAGGCACTGCCCTGTTGGTTTGGAATTTATGAAACTTCCCACCAAAAGGAGGGGACCTTTTGCCTCAGAGCAATGGGGAAAACTGAGGAGTAAGGGAGTGTATTTGCATTTTCCACTGAAGCTGTGCTGCTGGGTGAGCACTAAGGATGCAGACACAGGGGGTCTCTGGAAATGAGGCCCAAATGCGGCCTCTAGCACACACTTACTTGGCCATTCTTCTCATAGCCACACTCCCATTTGCTTTCTTTTTTACACATATCTAGTCTTCCCCAGAGGGAGGGGCAGGGCCAGAGTCTTGTTGGTGAATGTCTGGTGATCAGGAAAAGGGTTTTCCTACAGATTGTGCCCAGGATTCCTCTGGTGTGTCTTCCTAACTCCCAAGTCATCCAATTCCTCTCTCTCCTCTTTTCCTGCTTCCCCATGGGCTATCCTGAACACAGAAGAACAGCAGCGAGGTAGAGATCCACCCTGGTTGGGGGTTACCAAGGCTGGTGGGAATTGGAGTTGGGGAAGCAGGGTGAAGTTTTCCCCTTGGAAAGCTAGGGCTGGTGGAGGGAGATGAAGAAAGGAGAAGAGCAGGCATGGAGCCTTTTCACCTCCTCTTGGAGCTAATGACATTTGTTATGATACCTACAGGGGGTGCGCCTGGGCAGGCTCCAGGGTCCATGCCAGGCCCAGGGCTGGTGAAGGACTCTCCACTGCTGCTTCAGCAGATCTCTGCCATGAGGCTGCACATCTCTCAGCTCCAGCATAAGAACAGCATCCTCAAGGTCAGGGAGCCACAGACAGAACTAGGGTGGTAGATGGAGCATACCTGCCCCCTTGGTGACAGATCGCAAGAGCATTCTAGCACCTCTTACTGCTATTCCTCTTTTTTCCCCCCACAGGGAGCCCAGATGAAGGCGTCCTTGGCAGCCCTGCCCCCTCTGCATGTTGCAAAGTTATCCCTCCCACCTCACGAGGGCCCGGGTGGTGAGCTAGCAGCTGGAGCACTGTATCGTAAGACCAGCCAGCTGCTGGAGACATTGAATCAGCTAAGCACACACACCCACGTAGTAGACATCACTCGCACTAGCCCTGGTATGTACCCACCTACCCCTGACACACCACCTCTCCTTGGTCCAGGGATTTAGCCCCTGCCCAGACATTCCCCACACTGTAGAGGCTTTTCCCTGCAGTATTCTTTGGCATCAGTGTTCAGTTTGCTTGATTCACCCTCTCTCTCTTAAGTGCCTATCCCATGAGAGGGTTCAGTACCTGTACTCTTGACCCTTAACCCAGTACAGCTGCCTATCTGGGCCTTGGTGGGCCTTACCAGCTTTCCTTCCCCACAGCTGCCAAGAGCCCATCAGCTCAGCTTATGGAGCAAGTGGCTCAGCTTAAGTCCCTGAGTGACACCATCGAGAAACTCAAGGTTAGCTCTGACTTTGCCCTTCCCTACCCTACAGAGCTTGCTTCAGAGCCCTCAGCGGTAGAGCCAGGCACTTTAGAGTTCCTCTGGGGCAAGCCCTGTGCTAGATAGCATCTTGGGGAGTGGGTGGAAGGGAAGGCAGGATTCTTGTCTTAGAAGTTCACTGACTTTAAGTGCCAACAGAAGACAGATTGTTGTAACAAAATGAATGAGCAAGGATCATCTTTAGAGTGAGTAATTCAGGCTGCATTGTCTGTCAGAGTGAGGTCATCATGGGGTAGAATGGTTGGGCATGGCTTCCCAGAGCCAGTAGGATCCAAGTCAGGCCTTAAGGGATGAAGACTTGTAATGTAAGGAGGGATGTTGGGGTGGGGATTGGGTTGGACAGGAGATCCAAGTATGGTGATAGAGAAGACTGAGCCGTGGCATCTGTTATTAGTGTCTCTACCAGGGTAGTCCTGGTAGGTGTCCCCTAAATGAACCCTGTCTTCTTCTCCCCTTCCCCAGGATGAGGTCCTCAAGGAGACAGTATCTCAGCGCCCTGGAGCCACAGTACCTACCGACTTTGCTACCTTTCCTTCATCAGCTTTCCTCAGGGTAACAGGGAACATGGGGCAGAGGGTGGGACAGTATGAGGGCTCAGGTCTGTCCTCTTCCCTCTTGCCGAATCTGACAGGGCTTTGGAGTCTCAGGTCCAAAACCTTCTTAGGTTATCTGGCTAAGTCTTACTTTTAAAGTAACTCAAAAGTGCTTATAGTACTTCTAGAAATTCCTATATTTTAGCATATAAACAACTTCTTCCATGACTTTAAACACTAGGAGGGGTTCAGAACCCCATTGTCAGACGAGGTACTATGGTCACCCTGGCCTAGGAACTCAAAGGCCTCAGTATCTCAGGGGCTGTCTTGGTCTCAGTGCTCAGAGACCCCTTTAGTGGCCCACAGCTCAAGTAAGCCCCTGACCTGGGGTCCTGTTTCCCTTCCCAACCCCCAGGCCAAAGAAGAGCAGCAGGATGACACTGTCTACGTGGGCAAAGTGACCTTCTCATGTGCAGCTGGCCTTGGACAGCGACACCGGCTAGTGCTAACCCAGGAGCAGCTGCACCAGCTTCATGGTCGTCTCATCTCCTAAGCACTCCTCCCCCCACAGTCCCCTTCAACCCTCATTCCCCTGGTGCCAGTCTGCCCGCTGCACAGCCATCTCAGCCAGCCTGCAGGTAGAAACATGGGGCTAAGCTCTTCCTGCTCCATTCAGCTGCACTCCCATCCCGTCAGTGCCCTACCCCTGCCCTGCGTTCCCTTATTCCCATGCCTGACCTCTGCCATAATTTGCTGTTCAGCTGCTCCCTCCTTCCTGAGGGGCCTCAGGGCATGTGGGGGGTAGGCTGAGACCCCACCACCAAAGTTTGAGTGAGGTCTCCCTGATTGAGGACTTCACCCTTTGATTAAAGCAACTTCTGCTTCAGTGCTTTCTGTGTGGTGTTGAGAGTGGGACTTAGGCCATCTGGCTCAGAGCATGAGTGGAGAAGGGATGCTGAGGAAACTTGGCTGTGTGAAACTTGAGGGCCCTTTCTCTAGTGACCAGTAGAACGCTGTGTATCTCAAAGTCATGTGCAGCAAGGGGGAAAGGGCTGGACTTCGGGCTAGGAACCTAAGTTTATTTATGGGTTTAGGAGGACCAGCAGAGTAGCCTCTGCCAGCCCTGCCCCTGCTTTCTGGAGCTTCCACTACTCTTCAGTTTTTGGAGCTGGAACAAATCATATAATCACCACCCCAGCCTTATTTTAGTCTTCCTTCCTTCTTCCCTTTTTCCCTCTCTCCTCCTTCCCTCTCTTCCTTCTTCCCCTTCCTTCCTTTTCTCCCCTTCCTCCCTTCCCTTTTTCTTTTCTTTCCTTCCTCCTTTTTTTTTTTTAAAAGAGATGGGGACTCACTGTGTTGCCCAGGCTAACCTCAAGTGACTCTCCCACATCAGCCTCCTGAGTAGCTGGCACTATAGGTATATGCCACTGCATCCAGCTTCACAACCAAGGTCTCCCCATAAGACCTGAAACCTCTCAGAGGGAATATTTATGAAACAAGGGAAAACTGAAACGCAGACTACTAAGAAAGGATAGAAGTTACAAACGCTACTGCCAAACTCCACTACAAATTAGTATCACCTGGGAGGGAGGGGGTTTCCAAAAATTGAGATTTCTGAGTCTTGACCCAGACCTACTGAAAATACCTCTGGGTTAGGACCCATTAGGCCAATGAGCAGCACCCCAGCTAGCCCCAGCTTAATAGCTGGCTGGCTCCTTGATAGTCTTTTTTATTCCCTGCTTGGGGAAAGAAATCCGTCTCATGGTCCCAAATGGCTCTAATCTAGATGAAGAAAGAGCCCTGGACACTTCAGAGCAGACCAGCAAGGTCAGGCTCTTTGCTTATGTGTTTCCTGTCTTGAGAGGAAGGGGCAATAGGAGGGGGCTCCAAGGTAGGAGCCCCAGGGGCACATTCCCAATTAGTACACTGTCTGGGAAGGTCAGTGGGTTATGGCATTTGAATGCCTGTTCTGTACTTTAGCCTTTCTCAATTAGGATTCAGAGAGAAAATGGTTTGAGTGACATTCTCAATACTCTCAAGGATAATACACAACCAGTATCACTCTAGAATGCATAGAATATAATGTGTTATATACAAGAGTTGCCTTAGGGTGTTGGGGCCTAGTCCTTACAGAACAGGTTGAGAAGGGTTGCTGTGTCTTTATGCCAGCGTCTTTATCTCACCTCTCCAAATTGGACTCCTCTAGGGCTAAGGAAATCACAGACCACACTTGGCTTAGACACAGAGCCACAACTGGGCAACTTTTTTGAGGGCTATTTTCCCTCCAGCCTTTTCCCTTGTTAATAGTTTCTCACACTTGAACTACTCTCTTTGAATGCCATTCTCATTCATCCAATTACTTGTTACCATATACATGCCCTTACAAGTACTAGTATCTGTCTCAAACTCAGCCTGTGTAAACTGACGTCATCTCTTCCACATCTTGGATGTGACAAGCCGCAAACCTGGATATCTTTGACTCCTTTACTCTCTTTAGCTAATTTGGTTATCCAGTCTTACTCAGTTTTTTCTTCATTAATGTCTCAAATCTGTCCACTTTTTCCACCCACTGCTAACTTCATGGGCAGTTTCCTGTTGTGGGCACATCAGCAGTCTTTTTTTTTTCCCCCAGAGACATTTATCGCCCTCAGTAGAGTGCTGTGCCATCACAGCTCACAGCAACCTCCAACTCCTGAGCTTAGGGGATTCTCTTGCCTCAGCCTCCCAAGTAGCTGGGACTACAGGTGCCTGCTGCAATGCTGGCTATTTTTGTATTGCAGTTTGGCTGGGTCGGGTTCAACCCCGCCACCCTCAATATATGGGGCTGGTCCCTACCCACTGAGCCACAGGCGCCATCCACATCAGCAGTCTTTATACTGGATACCCTTCACCTGTTGCCTCTCTTCGAACTCCTGAGCTCAAGCAGTCCATCCACCTGGGCCTCTCAGAATGCTGGGATTATATGCTCAAGCCACTGTGCTGGCCCCCATTGCCTCTCTTCAATCAGTTTTCCTGCATTGATGCCAGAGGGACCTTTCTAGAATGCAACCTGGGTTTTGTCACTGCCTGATTTAAATCCTGAAATGGTTTCTCCAACTAGATTTTAAAAGTTAACTTAAATCCTAAAATGGTTCCTCTAAGTATCAAGAATTTGACATTTAGCTAGAAGGGCACACAAGGTCATCCATGATTTGGGTCCTGCCCACCTTTCCAGCCTCTCACAGGATTGTTACATCTCCCTTCGTGTCTGGTGGTCCAGCATTAGTGAACTCCTGCAGTTTCCCTGTTACTCCGTGTCTGCCCTCTTTCAGGCTTCTTCCCACCACCGAGAATACTACCTACCTCCTTCCTTCTACTGCACCTCCTGGCTCTCACCCCACCTTGATTCCTCAGCTGATGTCTTGTTCATTTATATCTCTAGCATTACCACTTCAGGAAATCTCCAATCCCTATGGACCCTGTTAGGGTCTTCTGGGTGCTTCTCTTCAGGAGTTAGCAAAGAATGTAGACTATTTTTTTAAAAAGGTATGCTTGGATTTAGCTGCTTTGTTACCTCGGCAAGGTTGTAATTCCTAGTCTGTTTTCTTAACTGCAGAATGGGAATGATGATAACCTTATAGGGTTGTTTGAAGGCTAAAGGAAGTAATCTATGCAGGCATCAGGCTCTGTGCCCCGCACACAGTGGGCTGACTGCTCTAGTATGCACTCCCACTACACTGCTTTATGTCAGTGAGCACCTGTTTCTATTGTAATTGTTAATTCCATTCTCTCCCACTTTAGACAGATTGAGAGTTACTTTAGGGTGACCTTCCATCTGCTGTATCCCCCCAAATACTGGAGAAGGGTGCATATTTGGGGAGGATGATGAGTTTCATTTTGAACATGAGTTTGTGGTACCTGTGAGAATGTACAAGTGGAGATGTCCAGCTGACAGTTGGAACCAACTATGTCTGAAGCTCAATGGAAAAGGATTGGAAATAAAAGTTTGGTGGATGAGTTGGTATGGCAGTGATGGTTGAAGGCATGGTTTGGCTGTAGTCATTGTCTTAATTCAGGTTACTTAGAAAACTGGCCCTGAGGCAAAGCTTAAGTGCTGGTGCTTTTACTAGAAGGTGCAACCCCAAAGCAATGAGCTGAGGAAAAGGAAGAGGAGGAAATCCAGGGCTTGTTTCAGTGAGTTGGCCACTGCTGGTCGCTTGTCCACATGGTTGTCTGTGGATAGACTAAACATCATGCCTGGCTAGAACTGAAGTTGGGATTGAAAAAGCAATAGAAAGGAAATTCACCTGTTCTTCTCCTGCTTGTCTTCACTGCTAAAAGTATGTCCTGAGGGGTATTAGCTCCTCCTTCCCTGCTGGGCTTATACTGGCCACTGTGAAAACCAGATCCCATGCCCTACAGCATGGCATTCAGTCTAAGTCCTGAAGTGGTGAGGGAAAGGAATGTGGGCACTGGCCTGTAACAGTGGGTCAGGCAGCTGGAGACCTGGGAGGACGGTAAGGCTAAGAATGTGAAGCAGCAAGTTACCTGAGGAGAGCATACAAAGGGAAGGGAAAGGTGAGTTGCAGGTAGACATGCGAGGTAAAAAGCCTGCATCCTGAAGGTACAGCCACTGGAAGCAGAGGAGCCCAGGGAAAGTGCAGTCACAAAGCTGGCGGGGGGGAGCAAGGGGGGTTCAGGGGGCACATGACTTCTGGGAAGTATCCAGTGTGACTCCCTGATGCCTGGTGACTGGCCAGAGCAGTCTACAGGACAGAAGGAGCAGAAACAGGTTTGTGGTGGCAAGAGAGAAGAGTATCTTGTACACATTACCTTGTCCCAGGCAGCACTGTTCATGGGGAGTCATGGAAGTCAGATGGCCAGGCAGATGACAGTGAAAGTGATTTCTGGAAACTGGGATGATGTGGGATGATGTGGGATGATGGGAGAGAGGCCTAGTAAGGTACTGTATGTCTTGAGGATGGAACTACCTTTGATCCATCTAAACACAGAACTGCCAGTGTGACAGAACCAAGCAGACTGACTGGCAGTTGGCAGGGGTAGGGTATGAACATTCCCAATTCTGTCCCCTAGGAGTACCTCTCTTTGAGCATTTTGGGCAGATTCCCAGCGCCAACACCCCCTGCCCTGACATGGAGGCAGCTTTGTGAAGTAAGACTACAGCTCATATCCCAACTCATCCACTCATGAACTGTCTGGATGTGGAGAAGTTACTTAATCTTTCAGCCTCTGTTTATTTATAATCTGATGCCAATAGCACCTTCCTCAGGTAACCTTCAGGGGGAAGATGCTTGATACAGGTGCCCAATAAAAGAACATACCTGGGAGAGGCTGGTATTAAGTGAAGAAAAAATGAAGTCTTAGTGCCCGTGGCACAGTGGTTATGGCACCAGCCACATACACTGAGGGTGACGGGGTTGGAACCTGGCCTGGCTGGGTCACATAAACAACAATGACAACTGCAACAAAAATAACCAGGCATTGTGGTGGGCACCTGTAGTCCCAGCTAAGTGGGAGGTTAAGACAAGAGAATCACTTAAGCCCAACAGTTTGAGGTTGCTGTGAGCTGTGATGCCACGGCACTCTACCAAGGGCAACATAGTGAGACTCTGTCTCAAAAAAAAAAAAAGAATGAAATACAAACAAACAACTACATTTCTGAGACTTATGACACAAATAACCATATATATTTTTTTGAGACAGAGTCTCAAGTTGTCACCCTGGGTAGAGTGCTATGGCATCATAGCTCACAGCAACCTCAAACTCTTGGGTGTAAGCAATTCTCTTGCCTCATCTTCCCAAATAGCTGTGACTACAGGCACTTGCCACAATGCCTGGCAATTTTTTATTTTTTATTTTTTGGTCACAGCTGTCATTGTTTTTAGCTGGCCTGGGACAGGTTTGAACAGGCCATCTTCAGTGTATGTGGCCAAGCCCTACCCACTGAGTATGGGCACCGCCCCCGTATTTTTTTTGGTAGGGAAATAAACATCCTGTTTTTTGGAAAGCATGTTATTCTACTGGTGCATGAGCAATGAACTCTCCCGATAGTTTATACTCAAGTTGACACAGGCAGTCTTCCCCTTTGAAGTGATTTAAAAGGTGATTAATCTAAGCAGGTTGGTCCAAATTCTAGCCCATAGGCACTTTTGTAGACCTGGGGCAGAATCTGGCAGATGTTGACGCCCAGCTCTTGCACAGGAAAGGCTTGTACTCTGACTGGACTCACTGTCTTGGTGCTCTGCTCTCAGTGCCTGTTAAGTCTCCTTTAGTCTTTAAGTTATTTCTTGTTTGCTTCTTTTCTTTATAATGTATTTGTTGAAGTAACTTTCTCAGCCTCTTGATTTTCTTAAATTGCATCCTCATGATATTAACAAGATTCTCTGTCTTCTGCATTTCCTATAAATTGTTAGTTGCATTTAGAGCAGTAATTCTCGAAGTGTAGTCCCCTTACCAACACCTGGGACTTATAGGAAACGCTAATTCCTGGTTATAAAAATGGCTATCTCAGTGAGGCCTAGCCTTCACCATTTCTGTGAAGTCACCCATTGAAGCAGGAAGAGCAAAACAACTGGGGTGAGGAGGAGTGAAATACAGGGTGGGATAGTGGTTGGTTAGTCTCTTGGTGGGATGGGATGCTTGTTATGTCTAGGTTTTTATTTTATGCCAATGAATTTTTTGGCAGAATGACAGAACAAATGAAATAGTAAACTTATGTTTAAATAGTTAACTTAGCTGACATAATGTACTTTGAAAACTATATTATTACTGATGGTCCAATGTTTCCTGCTCTTCGCCAAGATGTGAGGAGACAAGTGTTCACTCTATCTGGTGATTAGGCCACCAAATCTTGATACTTTCTAGAAGACAAAATAGCTCAAATCAGGCAGACTCCCCTTTCATAGAGTTTAGAGATTTAGGTCATCTACATATTCGACTGCCAAAGGTACCTAGTTTAGAAATATCTTTGGCATGGCCCTTTACCTGTAGCAATGGCTTACCAAGCTTTCATAAAGAGCACAAGCCAGGCTTCTGATCTTAGTAGAAAGGGTCAGCCAGAACAAGACTGTCCATCCTGGCAGGAATCAGGGCCTACTCAAGCAATTGAACAAGGACCAACAGGTGAAACTGAACTTTTATGAACTCATGGAGTAAGTACAGCTTGCCTACCAAATTTAGGGTGACCAGATTTTTAACACTGGTAATGCCGGACAACATGGTTGGGGAGGGGTGAGGGCGGGGCAGGGGAGGGGCAGGGCTGGGCCTGACAATAATGCAAACTTTGACAAGCAGTTCTGGATAATCACTTCTCAACAATTATTTGTTATTATTACAGTTTAACATAAAATTAACAAAAATAATATAAAACTCATATCCTGGCGAAATAGCCACATGGCAGCGGAAAACCATGTATTATATTCTCTTCCTGTTCTTCCACCCGTTTGTGCATTCTTTCCAAAAATTGGGACTTTTTTAAAACGCCACGGGACGTTGGACAAATTGTTAAAAAGCAGGATGTCTGATCACCCTAACCAAGTTGTGAAATCAAACTCCGTTTTCCAAAAATTCAATGAACAAACTCTAAGATAAATCACCTTTTGATAGTCCTTTGTAAAAAACTAAAAAACAAAGGATAGGCTGTACGCATTTAACATACGTAGAATTGAAAACCAAAAATGAATGTATTTTACCATATGTGAATTCTAAGACATGAATTAGAAAAAAAAGGAGCACTTATATTAACAAATGGCAAAATATGACTATCCTATGTTAGAGTTTTTCTATGTATTAACATAGTAATATTAGAATTTTTTGAGGAGTGGGGAAAAAATACTATTTTTTGGAAAGTAAATAGTTGAATTTCAGTTTTAAATGAAATTATGTTATCTGAAAAAGTAACTTGCCCATGTAAGATTAAGGGAATGGGGGCAGAGAGAAGAAGGGTGAAGAGACTGGAACTTATTCAGTCCATACTTGATGGACATTTGGGTTGCTTCCAAGGCTGAGTACCTACAAAAACCGTACTATATAAACATCCTTCCTTGTTTGCATACCCTGGTATATACATGCAAAAGTTTCTTTAAGGAATGAAATTGCCTGATCATATGGTATGTGTATTTTCTTTCTTTCTTTCTTTCTTTTTTTTTTTTGAGACAGAGTCTCAAACTGTCACCCTGGATAGAGTGCTGTGGCATCATAGCTCAAAGCAACCTCTAATTCTTGGGCTCAAGCAATCCTATTGCCTCAGTTATGCTATTTTTAGTAGAGATAGGGTCTTGCTTTTTGCTCGGGCTGGTCTCGAACTTGTGAGTGCAAGCAATCCACCTGCCTTGACCTCCCAGAGTGTTAGGATTATAGGCATGAGCCACCGCATTGGCCTTGGTATGTGTATTTTCATCTGTATTAAATATTGCCACACTGTTCTGCAGAATGGCTGTACTGATTTGCATGCCTACCAGCAGGATGGATCCCTATGGTTGTATTCAAGTCTGCCCCTTTGGGGCAGAGAAGGGAGGAGTAGGAAGATAAGATTGGGAAGGAATGAGGAAGACAGGCAGGGGGAGGCCTTCGTGCCCATCCAAGGAGTTCAAGCTTTATTTGACTACACTAAGAAGCCACTGGTCATTTTGGAACTGGGTACAAAATGCAAAAACAGGGTTTTAGAAAGGTGAGTCTTTAAAGCTCTCTATTGTTTTGTTGGCATTGGGGCAGGGTGGTGGTAGACCTGGCTTAGGCTAGCAGCAGGACTCAAGCTCATAGGAGAGAGGAGATTTTGGGAAGAGGCCAGAAGGGGGACACTGAGCAAATGCATTGGATCAGATAACTAGAGCAATCCAGATCTACCAGGTCCTGTCCTTGAATTATCCAGTTACATGTTCACACACTGCCAGTAGGGGTGTAAACTGCTGGCACCACTCTGGAAACCAGTGTGGCATTATTTAGCAAAGATGAAGATGCACATACCCAATGGCCCAGAAATCCCAAAATATATCAAAGCAAAACAAAAAGAGGCAAACAAAAGGAGGAAAGAATTATCAACAGTGTCAGATATAATAAAGGTCTGTCAAGAAAGACCTGAAGAATGTCCACTGACTTTGGCAATTAGGAGTCTGCTGATGAGTGCTGCCACAGAAGTGTTTGTGTCCAGTAGGGGGCAGAAATAAGAACATGGTTGTTTGAGGGGTAAAGGGTGGTAGGAAAGGAAAACTGAGTACAGGGCCTGCCATCAGGATGGTTGGCTGAGAACAGACTGGAGCAAATAGAAACATTTATATGTGATCAAGGTGGTATTTCAAACCAGAGGGTATAGGATGCATAATTTGACAAATGGTAATGTAACACTTGGGAAGAACAATAAAGTTAAATTCTTATGTTATGCCATACATCAAATGAAAGTCCATGTGTACTGATTATTTAAATATTAAAAATAAGAAAAAGAACTAGAAGAAAATATACATGTATATAGAGTTGAGGATGCCTAAAGATTTTCTAAGATTGACAATAAATAGAAACTTTAAAGGGAAATATGGATAAATTTGGCTTTATTAAAATACACACATACTAATCAAACTCTTCTGTAAGAAAAATAAAAGACTATAAATAAAATTGAGTGACAAATAAAAAACAGAAAAATACTTCTATATGATAAGGAACTTCTATAAATAAATAGAAAAGAGGAGCTTGGGAAGCATCTACCAAAAATTAAAAAAATTAGCTGGATGCAGTGTCTCATTTCTTTCTGTCTGTAGTCCCAACTACTCAGGAAGATGAGGTGAAAGGATCCCTTAAGGACAGACGTTTTAGGTTATAGTGAGCTATTAATGTGCCATTGCGCTCCCGCCTGGGGGACAGAGCAAGATGTAGTCTCAAATAAATACATAAAATACACTAATATAAACATGGATATGAATAGATAATTCACCAAAAAATGTAATTGTTTACTACCAAATGAAAAAACAATTCAACCTTAATAGAAGTCAAAATTCAACCCTAATAGAAGTCAAAAACTTGTTCAAGATGGCAAACTGAACTCTTATGTTTACTCCTTTTTCCTCCCTAAGTCCAACTGGAATTAGGGAGGAAACTCTATTAAGGTTGAATTTTTTTTTCATTTGGTAGTAAACAATTACATTTTTTGGTGAATTATCTATTCATATCCATGTTTATATATTAGTGTATTTTTTAATGGATGAAAAATAGTGGGGAAAAAATTCCAAAGCAAACAAGCAATTATTTACAGGAAATGTCTTTGGACTTGACACCCAAGTCTTTAGACCTGACATCCAGCACTCTCTAGGCTGTGGGACAGCCCTCTGCCCCACAAGTAGTGTGTGTCACTTGAAACCGTGAGACTCTCATATTTTTACAGAACTGGTATCCTAGGGCAGGAGATGCCTCTCACACCTCCCCCTTAGGTTCTGTTTTATAGAATAAACCAAGTATAGCTTTGTTAAATTGGTAAGGAGTTAGAAACCCTGGGATAGATTCTTTAGTTCTCTTCATCTCTTCATCACCCTCCTAGTTGAAGAGATTGGAAAGCCCAAACTTCCCAGAATGTCTTCCTGCTGGAGTTCTGGATGTGATCTGGGTTCTACCAGTTAAGAACTGGGTTCCACTTATATTGCATTCATTGACAAACCTGACAGAGAAAAGAGGGGGAGTCATCTGAGAAGGTAGAGTGGAAAACCCTGAGGCTCAGAGATAGCAGGATATTGTGGCAATTTCTGGCAGTCAGGCTGTGCTTCCAACCCTTCTGCCAGAACAACCAAACGGCTATCCTTCTCCAGCAAAGCAGAAAGGCTTTCAAAGTAAATAAGGAACATGCTTTGGTTAACAGCTAACGAATGTGGCATCAGGGCTAGACAGGGAAATCGGCAGCGAGCCAGCCAACTCCCAGCGGACCTTGGATCCAAACAAGAAAGCACAGTGCTGCCAGGCTGTTCCCTTCCTACTTCCTCCATCAGGAAGGGGCTCAGCCTGCCTGCCCGCTCCCTTTGTGCACCCTGGAGGAAAATCTCCCTGCCCCATACCTTTCTTAGTCCCTCACCAACTCAGAGGGTCTCACCCTCAAATTCCTGCGTGAAGGAGGAAATGAAGAAGAAAACCAAAACCTAAAATATATTAAGTAAATGTCTAAACAATATGAACAAAACCGAGGTGCGTAAAAAACAAAAGTTTTCATTTGAATGCTCGGTAGTAGTGCCCCAACTGTTCTTTCCACCTATGCTGTAGTCCACTCTGCGCCAATTATTTTGTTGTGGTACAAAGTCCCATTCATGGTCCTTTGACTTAAGAAACATTTGCTGATGTTTGTGTCTCTCCATAGAATGGCCCAGCCCATCTTTACTGGGCCAAATCTTTATCTCCTCTAACCTGCTCTCAGGGAAACAGCACCCCAGTTCTCAACACATTTAAGGTGTGTTCTTCCACCTCTCAGGTCTTTATTTTTATGACTCCTTCCTTCTGCCTCAAATACCCCCATGGTAGTTCTGCCACTCTAAATCCAACCCATATCCTACCCCTTCACTGTGCATCTCTAAGGCCATTTTCTCCACCAAGCTTTCTTTAATACTTCTAAGGACCTGGTCCTTAGAAGGTAAGCAATGAACATTTGTGGAACAAATTAATCCTCCAACTGTGTGGTTTTTCTTTCTCTGAACCTCTCCTTCCCCTGTGCTTCACACTCTTGAGTTTGTCTAATTCCCAACCAGCTAAAAAGTCTCTGAGGCTTGAGACTGTGTTTCTGATGTAGGCTGTGTGGAGCTGCCTGGACAAAGGGGTTTCCTGAGTCACAGACCTTCAGGGCTAAAACCAGGACAGTCCCACGCAATGCAGCATGTACTGATGTCTATAGTTTTGCTGGTCTTTGATTGCATGGATTACTGAGAAAAACTAGGAGGTAGGGTTAATGTGTTGGCTCAGCCATGACCTCTGGAATGCTTCCTTCCACATCTACCACAGACAGGTCCCAGTTCTGGAGGTGTGGCTTTTCCACATGAACCAGGAATAAAGTGAGGACTACAAACCAGAAGAAAAAATTCCTGTCTGAAAGAGAAGGTAAACCTGAAATGTGGAAGCTGAAGACCCTCAGAGAAGTCGCAGGAAGGCCTGTGGAGGAAGAGGGGCAAAGTTTATCCTTAAATGGGACTTCCAACCCCTGCTTTTCTTCCTGCCTATGAGTTCGTGAGCAAATATGTTCTGCGATCCTCAGTTCCAGCTCTGCAAGAGGGTTGAGGATGAGGGTCCTATTCTCACAGGACTGTTGAGAGAGTTCAGTGTCATGCCTGGAGGTGCCATGACTTCCCAGCATGCTCCTCTTCCTGAGCCCTCCATTTCTCACTCCCACTCACTGACTCTCTTCTTCCTCCTATGTCCTTCCAAACTTCTCATTTTCCACTATTTCTCCCTTATATCTCTTCCATTTACAGAAAGAGGATTAATTAAAACGTGGTCAAAAATCAACATAAAACCTAGAGAAATCACAGAGCATGCACAATTTTTCTTGCAGAGTTTGGTTTGTTCAAATGCCTGTTTCTCTTGGCGGTATCCTTCTCCGAAGAATCAGGATTTGAGGTCTGCTGAGCTTTCTGGGGTGGTGGTGGGACATGGAATGTTCCCCTTAATCTTGGGCAATTGGAGCAAAAAGGCAAAATATGTGCTGTCTTTCCTGGGGACTTCCTAATTTAAGGAGCTGATTCTCCCTTGGCAAAGTCCTTGGCTCTGTTGTGCTGGGGCAAACTAAATAGGCAGTATAAACCACCCTAGGACATACTGATTAGATAAGCCAATGAGAAGACACAGATGTTAGATGAAAAAACATAAAACAAATGTTACTTTTGCAATGTCCATGAATAGACAAAAGACTTTTTGGTTCTAAAATAGATGATTGGTGAGGCAGTAGAGGAGCGGCTATGTTAATAGCAGAGGTAGAAAAAAAGGAGAGGTGGGTGGGTTCCAACTGCAAGGCCCACCGTAAAGAGATTGGACTCAGGGCCCAGGAGCCACCGGCCACTGCATTGGGGTGAGTAGAGTAGATTTTAAACATACAAAGTTATAGCATGGATGGAGGTTCTAGTTTGGGGATGTGAGTGAACAGAGTGGTATAGGCAGGAATCCCCAGCCCATCGAGGCCAGGTGAGAATTTTATTGCTTTTTGCTAAAGGCCTGTGCAAGATTTAGAGAGCAAAGATAAAGGGCAATCTTCTTGTTTAACTTAATCTATAACTATTCCAACATAGTAAAGGACAAATGACAGAATGATGAGATTGTCCTGTAGGAGTGTGGGTCTTTTGCACTCTCCTGTCCCCTGACTCAAGTCTCCTCTGGATTGGGGATTGTATGTGTGCACATTTGTGTGTTGCCAGACCCCTAGAGTGAGGGGATAAGCTTTATGTCTAGATATAGTCTCTGCACAGAGATCTAACTACCCCTCTTAAATCCCAGGTGTTTGAGCCGTGGAAGTCACAGTAGTTAATCTGCTGTCTACTTCATGCTTCTTCCAATTTAGTTAAGGGTTGTTACAGTGTCTTCTCCGAGCCTCCTAGGAGTCCAGAAAACATGGAACTTGTATTAAAAAATCTTCACTCCAACTAAGCTTTCTGTTCCAAAGGCATCCTTTTACCAAGGATCGGCTGATTGGGGTCTTAGGGAGGGAGAAGGAATGGAGGAGGGGCAGGGGGGCCAGTCCTTATCTCTCTCCCCAGAAGCAACAGCCTGCATAGTTCTTAAGTATCAGAACTCCTGGGATCAGTGATCTTTCCAGAGAAATGACCATTCAGCTCTTGATGAAAATCTGACTAAGCCCAGGGTCCTTAGCTTTTTGAGTTTTGCCCCTGGTGTTTTACTGTCCCTCCAAGCAGGCATCCTGGGATTTGGAATTCAGCCATAAGCTCATGAGCAGAGGGATGCTCCTAGGAGTACCCTGAAAACCAACCACCTAGGCTTTTCCCTCTTTATTTTGGGTGGCCCACTCTAAAGAGAATTATCTTTTTCCATCCACTGAAAGCCTCAGTAAGTGACTTGCTTAACTAAGTACCTGCCTGCTCACACCCCCTCCGGTCAAGTGTACCTTCCTGGATGGGCAGTAACTAAGCTCTTAGTCCTGGAGACACTGCAGCATCTCTTTTACCTCCATTGCACTAGGAACAGGGATGGTGGGCATGTCAACAAAGAAGATACTTTAACACAAATGACACCATCACAAGAAACGGGAGGTAGATTGTGTTCCCCAATGTTACCATTTCCCAAACCAGATTCAACTGGTCTTGGGTATCTTTTTTTAAGTCTTCTTCTGCAGAAAAATTTGCTTTTTGAACTACTTGAGATTTACTTCCCTATCTTAAAAGTTGGGCTCCTTCTGCTAATTTATTATCTCAGAAGTACATAATTTGGACAATTTTGTATAGTTTTGAGGACAGGAGCCTTTAGCCCAACATGCAGAGTTCACTTCTGGTATCACAGCACATAGCTGGGTCAAGCTGAGCTCTCTCCTCTTGTGTATCAGCCTTCCTATCCTTCCTCTAGAATAAGAGCAGCTCTAGGCTCAGCGCCTGTGGCTCAGGTGGCTAAGGCGCCAGCCACATACAACTAAGGTGGTGGGTTCGAATCCAGCCTGGGCACCCAAACAACAATGATGGCTGTAACCAAGAAATAGCTGGGCATTGTGGCAGGCACCTGTGGTCCCAGCTACTTGGGAGGCTGAGGCAGGAGACTTACTTGAGCCCAGGAGTTGGAGCTTGCTATGAGCTTTGATGCCACAGCACTCTACCCAGGGGAACAACTTGAGGCTCTATCTCAAAAAGAAAAAAAAAGAGCAGTTCTAACAGGGACACAGAAAATGACCATCCACACCTACTTTAATTCTGACCCTCTTATCCTGAGTCTGGGCAACCTGCAACATCATTTTTTTTTTTTTTTTGAGACAGAGTCACATTTTGTCAACCTTGGTAGAGTGCTATGGTGTTATCATAGTTTACAGGAGCCTCAAACTCTTGGGGTCAAGCGAGCATCTTGCCTCAGCCTCCTATGTAGCTGGAACTACATGCACCATCACGATGCTTGATTATTTTCAGAGACAGGGTCTTACTCTTGCTTAGGCTGGTCTCCAACTCGTGAGCTTAAGCAATCCACCTGCCTTGGCCTCCCAGAGCGCTAGGATTACAGGTGTAAGCCACCATGCCTGGTCTTGCAACATCATTTTATATTAGCCTTCCTGGAGCACAGCCTTTGGCTTTAGGAAGAGTTAATTCAGTCAGGACTTGTTACTCCCCAGCTCTGTGCTAGGCACAGCTTAAGCATGGTAATGGGGCAATGCTGCCCGATGCATGGCACTCCTCCTTGTCAGCAGTTGAGTAAGCAACTATGTCAGTGCCTACTGTGTACATGTGAGGCATTTTGGTAGGCTTTGAGAGAAATATGGGGATAAATACACACGAGCCCTTTCCTTAAAGAGCTCACAGTCTGGTAGCATTTAAGATATATGAATGTTTGTGAACAGTAGGAGATAATATTGTGCAGATTGTTTCCTTGAGTGCACATGATCATGAGGTAAAATCAGAAAGCAACTCCATTTTTGCTTGTTCTGTGAGCCCAGATCTTGCTTTGCCTCTGAATGAAATTTAGGCAAATCACAAGATTGCTCTGACTGCCTTTGGTCTCAGTCTTATTTTGGTAATTGCAATCTCCAGTCCCACATAATAATCCAGCTTCAATCCTGATTTAAAGTCAAGGCCTCTCCCCACCTCCAGGTTGGTGTGTTGAGGAAGGGAAGGGCACGGTGGGCAGTGGTCTGGATGAGGAGTGCCTGGTTCCTACTCTTCCTCACTTATTTAGTGAACAGGGGTCTCCACCCGTTCCAAGGTTGCTGTCCGGAAGCAGAAGAGATGAGAGGAATAGGAAAGCTCCTCCCATGTGTTTGTGGTCCCCAGCTTCAGCAGGGCCCTTGGTGGGATATGGGGATTCTTTTCTTTTCTTTTCTTTTTGTGGGAATTCTTTTTTTGCAGTTTTTGGCCGGGGTTGGGTTTGAACCCACCACCTCCAGCATATGGGGCCGGTCCCTGACACCTTTGAGCCACAGGTGCTGCCCTGTAGGAATTCTTTAACAGGTCCCTGGCGGGGACCTGTGCTATTACTCCCCTCACAGGCCAACCTTTCCCACCCTGTCATAACCCACTGCCCCCCACTCACCTCCTTTCTCGTGGTCAGGTGGGAATTCCTGTCTTGGATGAAGCTGCTTCCTCCCCTACCTGGTTCAGCTTTTCATCCCTGCTCCCTTCCCCGAATCCCCAAGCCAGCCAGCCAAGCAGCACAGCAGCCATGGGAATGCCAGAATTTGGAGACCAAGTGTCCTTTTCTGCATAGGACCGTTCTTTGTCATGGCGTATACAGTAAAGCTCTTTGTAATTAATCTCTACATTTAACATAATTCTAGTCAAGGTAATGAAGGAATATTTATTATCAAAATTATTTCTTTTTGTGATAAAATAAACATAGAGCAGGTAAAATTCACCATTTTAGCCATTTCTGAGTGTACAATTAAGTAGCATTAATTACATCCATATTGTTGTACAACCATCTCCAGAACTTTTTCCTCATTCCCAGCTGAAACTCTGCACCCATTAAACGCTAACTCCCCAGCCCCCCACCCCCACCCGAGGCCCTGGTAACCACTAAGCTACCTTCTGGCTTTATGAATGTGACTATTCTAAGTCCCTCACATATGTGTGCTGATAGTATTCATCTTTTTGTGTCTGGCTTATTTCACTCAGCAGAATAGCTTCAGGTTCATCTAGGTTGCGCAGGTGTCAAAATTTTATTCCCTCTTGAGGTTGAATCACACTTGTACATATATATCATATTCTGTTTATCCATTCACCTCTTAGATATTGTGAAGAGTGCTGCCATGTGCACTGGCACCCAGCTATCAGTCTGAGTCCTGGCTTTTCATTCTCTTGGGCATATACCCAGAAGTGGAATTTATTTAATTGTTCTTGAATAGAATACATCTATATGGTGGGCAATACAAAATGTTCATGACGTCATTCAGTTCCCTGAGCCCTTGCCTCCCAGTCATCCTCCCACGAAGCATCACTGTAACCAGTTTCTGTGACTTCTCACCTGGAGAGACCACATACCCACGAGCACACCCCACACACGGGTAGCAGCAGCCATCAGCACTCTTCTACATTTTGCTTTTTCCCCACTTAACAATATTTCTAAAAGATCATTCCCCAGCCCTGTTTTAAATGTATATCCTCATTCTATTTAAAGCTTCATGAAGCCTGGGCAACATAGCAAGATTCCATGCCTACAAAAAGTAAAAAATGAGTCAAGCATGGTGGTATGCCTCCTGTTATCCCAGCTACTAAGGAGGCTGAGGCAGGAAGATATCTTTAGCCCAGGAGTTTAAGACTACAGTGACCATACCACTGCACTCTATCCTGGAGTGCAGGATAGGAAGGCTGATACACAAGAAGAGAGAGCTCAGCTTGACCCAGCTTGACCCAGCTATGTGCTGTGATACCAGGAGTAAGACCCTAGCTCTTAAAAAAAAAAAAAAAAGGAAGTTTTATGGTTTTCCAAAAAGGCGAAACTTGTTTTTTTAAAAAATCAGTTCCCTATTGATGAATATTCAAGTTGTTTCAGTGTTTAGCACAAACAATGCTTTAATTATAATCTTGGGTTTTGTTTTGTTTTGTGTGAGACAGGGTCTCACTCTGTTGCCAGGGTGTTGTGGCATCATTATAGCTCACTGAAACCTCAAATTCCTGGGCTCAAGCCATCCTCCTTGTTCAGTCTCCCAAGTAGCTGGGACTACACATACATGCCAACATGTCTGGCTAATGTTTGTATTTTTTTGTAGCGATGAGTTCTCACTACCTTGCTTAGGCTGGTCTTAAACATCTGGCCTCAAGTGATCTTGCCTCAGCCTCCCAAAGTGCTGGGATTACAAGTGTGAACCACCACGCACAGCCTACATATCTGTTTTTGTTCACAGGTGGGAATGTATCTTCAACTTTCTAGATGAAAAGTAGCTGCTACAAAAAGGTATGTACATTTTGAAGTGATATAAGTAGTGCCAAAGGGGTCCCATTGAGGCCGTGCCCATCTGCAGCCTCAGAAGCACTCTGGCTCCACTCTGGCGTTGGAGAGTTTGCCAGTCTGAAAGGCGAAAGATAGTATTTAATTGTGACTCTAATTCACTTTCCTTTTCTTTTTTTGTTTGAGATAGAATTTCACTTTGTCACCTCTGGTGGAGTACCACCTCAGACTCTTGGGCTCAAGCAATTCTCTTGCCTCAGTTTCCAGAGTAGCTGGGACTATAGGTGCCCACCACAATGCCCAGCTATTTTTAGAGATGAGGTCTTGCTCTAGTTCAGTCTGGTCTCTAACTTGTAAGCTTAGGTGATCTGCCCACCTCAGCCTTCTAAAGTGAGCCATTGCACCTGGCCTACTTTCCTTTTCATTAAGTGAATGAGGTTAAGATCTTTTCCGGTGTCTAAAGACCAATTTTTTTTTTTTTTTTTTTTTTTTTACTAATGGGGATTTAAAAACTTGATAAAATGATTCCACTGTTGACTGAGAGTAATCTAGGGACAAGGTAGCCTGGATACCTTTAAATTTTATTATACAACTTTTTAATACAAAATACAGTCACAGGTTTCAAAATTCAAAAGGATTTAACAGGGTAGGGACAAAACCCTCCTTCCATGTCTCTTCTCAGCTGCCCACTTCCTCCCCAAACGCAATTAGGACTCATTTCTCCCACCACTGCCCATGGTCATTACTATGACCTGTCTCTGAGATATTAAGTTCAAACACCTCACTCTGACCCCATTGCTGTCCTCACAACTTCACCTAGCACCTAACCTCCAAGCTCACCCCAATCCCTTACTTGAGGCACTATCTGCCTGGTGTTATACCTTCCTATACCATCCAGCAAAGGTTCTCTGCCCCGTGTGCCTAAAAGGCTCCATGTCGGGCCCCACTGGCCTTCAGCCATGCTTGGCTGGAAAGCATGACTTTCTGTTTCACCGTACCACACTCAGAGTCAGTTCACCCATGGGATCACTATGTTTTTAAATCTTAAGCAGACTAACCATGTAATTTATTGTCCCAACTGGGACAGGGACATATGACTAATAATAATGACACGACAACAGAGGTAGATAGTTATTGACCAAGGCAAACTGGGATGTGAGTTTAAATCCAGTTTTGTTGTTGTTGTTGTTGAGACAGAGTCTTACTTTGTTGCCCTCAATGGAGAGACCATGGCATCATAGCACACAGCAACTTCAAACTCCTAGACTCAAGCAATTCTCTTGCCTCAGCCTCCCAAGCAACTGGGACTACAGGCACCCTCCACAATGCCAAGCTATTTTTAGAGGTGGGGGGTCCTCCCTCTAGCTCACGCTGGTCTCAAGTCTGTGAGCTCAGGCAATCCATCTGCCTCAGCCTTCCAGATTGCTAGGATTACAGGCGTGAACCACCACACCTGACCTAAATTGAATGTTTTTTTTTTTTTTTTTTTGCAGTTTTTGGCCAGGGCCAGGTTTGAACCCACCATCTCTGGTATATGGGGCTGGCACCCTACTCCTTTGAGCCACAGGTGCCGTGCGACCTAATTTGAATTTTTAAAATAGTGTATTTCCTCAACACATTTTCTTTAAAATCCCTTTGAATACAAGTTTTAGCCCTTAAACTCAAGTGTGTAAGAAACATCAGTTTATTCCTAAAACTCTCTTTTGTCTATATTTTGAGTCCCCATTTTAAAAAAGGTGCTGACAATTCCTCCACAGTTTCCATTTGGGGGTGGGTAAAGTGCAGTGCAGGCTTCTAGGCTCTCAGGGACCTACAGAATCCCCTACCTTTGATGCTGTCTGTCCTTGTCCTACCTGATTCTGGTCATTGGTGCCTGCAGGTTATTGTGGAGGTCAAAAATCCTCTCTACCTCTGCATGCTGCCTTGGTGAGCTTGCCTAGGGCCTTCTTGGCCCTGATATACCCAGTTGCCATTTTCCTTTTCCCTGGGAAGCAAGACATTGGTCCTCTCTGCTCTCAGACCCATGGACCCAGGAGGGATGCTGCCTTCCCTTTGGGGCTCGGCCCATGGACCAGGTCTCCAGAACCCACCAGCATCAGTGTTTCTCAGCTTTTATCCTTGTCCTGAGGAGCACTTCTTAGATGAGGGGTAGGGGCTAACCTTGATCCTTCTCAGTGGCTATTTTCTCCTATTCTTTGGTCTAGGTCTAGGCCAGGAGTCTTTTCTCTCCCCTGGGAGAAGATATTCCTTTACCTCTTCTTCCTGTTTTCAGACATCCTCCCTGGGACAGCATGTCTTATATAAAGATGTGATGCATGCAGGTGTGGTGGCTCATGCCTGTAATCCTAGCACTCTGGGAGGCAAGGCAGGAGAATTGCTTAAGGCCAGTTCAAGACAAGCCTGGGTAAGAGAGAGAGACATAAAATAGAAAAATTAGACAGAGTGGTAGCAGGTGCCTGTAGCTATAGGCAGCCCCTGAGTTACAAACATTTGGCTGACTTAGGACTCACACTTACAAACAGGGGCTATTACAGGCAATTGGTAAATGTACCTGTTCCAACTTCCATAAAAATTCAACTTAAGAAGAAAATAACAGAACTTATATCATTCATAACCCTAGGCTTGTCTATACTTGGGAGTCTGAGGCAAAAGAGTCACTTGAGCTCAGGAGTCTGAGGTTGCAGGGAGCTACAGTGATGCCACTGCACTCAGGTGACAGAGCTAGACCCTGTTTCAAAAAAATAAAAAATGTGCTTCCTGTTTTAACTATCAGGACCTTACAGTCTTTTAGGTCTTGCACAGGAGCCCTCCCCACCCACACTGTTCGGGCCAGTTCTCATCAGCTGTGTGAACTTGAGCCCACTACATTATCCTTTCTAAGCTTTAGTTTTCTCACATGCAAATGAGGATAATAACAGTTCATATCAATTGAGTTCTGTTTTCTCTATTTTAAAAAATATATCAACCTTTTATTGTTTTTATTTTTTGGCCCAGGCACAGGCACTGCCCGGTCAAGTGAGTTCTTAACTCTTGCTGAGCACTCACTGTTCTAAATGTTTTAGTTCTGCCCAAAAACCTGTGAGATAGTTACTATTACTCCCATTTTCTAGATGAAAAAACCACATCTCACAGTTTTAAGTAGCTTGCCCAAAGTCTTATAATCCCCTCTTAACCATTGCCCAACTTTCTCCTTCATAAACATTAATGACCTCATGGGGTTTACTTGAGGATTAACTGAGGGTAAAGTACGTAAAACACTCAGCCCAGAGAGAACACACAGTAAAAGCTCAATAAATTCCGAGCCTGTATTTCAGACATGATTTTTTTTTTTTTGGTCATTCTTATCCAAATTGCCCTTGGGATTTTTTAAAAAATGTGTATACATTTCTGAACACTTGCCTTATTTGCCCTATTCAGTTTTCCCAGCCTATGGGGTGATGCCTATTATAGGTTTCATCGCAAAGTTTTACCAAATCACCTCATCTGAGCCATGCATTTCTAAGCAAATTTATTTCTAGATGTTTCAGGGGTTTTGTTACTGTTGAAGATGAACTCTTTTCTTCCATTATATCTTTTGCGCAGTGTTGGGGTCCTCAAGTTCTCCTTAATGCATCACTTCCTAGACGCCTCCGGAGGAATGTCTTTCCACAGCCTCTCATTTTAGGCTGACAATATGAAGATCGCTTGGCCCACCCTGCGACTTGCGCTCTGACGCAGGGCCAGGCGCAGAGTGAAAGCGGTTCTCCTGGGTGGCTCAGGTTACCCGAGGAACCATAGCAACTGTCCCCTGGTCCAGCGAACGCAGCCTGGGGTCGGGGCAAGACAGAGCAGCCTGCTCTGCCTCCTTTTGGGACCTGTCTGGGAACGAGTTCCCAGGTGTCCACACTTCCTCCGCAGCCTCAATGATTCCCATTTGCCTTTGTCAAATGATGTCTCCGCTGGTAATTTTGCCAAGGGCCCTGGTTGCCTTGGGGGTCTGGCCCACTTATGTAGAGGGATGTCATCCAGCAAAGCATCATTTTTGCCTGCGGGAGATACATCTCCTGCGGCGTCCCTCCCGCTGGCTGACTGGCTACCTGCTCCACGGTAGACCTCTAGAGGGCAGCAGAGAGCAGAGAGATGGGAGAATGGTATGTGGTTCCGGGGGAGCACCAAAGACCGCTCCTCTCCAATACTGCTCACCCCCGGGCCATGCGCAGGACAGACGTGCTGTGAGCTTCCTGGGGGTGTAATAATTGTAGCACTATTAGTAGTTAATACTAATTATTCCCCTTGGGCCAGGCATCAACCTAAAATTCCGTATACATTGATTCAGGTAACATCCTTTGAGGTAGATGTGATCAATATTCCCATTTTTGCAGTTAAGGAAATTGAAGTAAAAAAAAAATAACTTGCTCACTTTCCCACAGGTAGGGGAGCCAGGATTTGAACCTATTCATTTATGAGCCAGGCTCTATTCTAGGTATCAAAGATACATCAGCGAACAAGACAAAGTCCCTGCCATATTAGATAAACAGACAATAAATAAGCAAACATATAATATAGTTTGGGCTAGAAAAGCCATTTAGATAAGTAAAGCAGAGTTAAGAACAAGAGAGGGGCATTTTAGATGGACTGGCCAGAGAAGGTGTTCTTGGGGAGATGGCATGTGACCAGAGAGTTGAAGGAGCAAGTCATGCTGAAGTATGGGGAAACAGTAAGTGGTCCTGAGATGGAAATGAACTTGAGGTGTTAGAGGAACAGCAAGACATGCATTGTGGCTAGTGCAGAGGGAGCCAAGGCCACAGACCACAGCAGCAATTGGGAAGTAGGTGGAGATGGTGAAGGGAGAGGACCCATCCACAGCAAAACCTGGGCTCAGCCTCTATGGTTTCTCGGTTTCTTTAAGATATCTCTCATCTTTCTTCACCTCTCCACAGAGTTCTGACACCATCACATTATGTTCCTTTCTCAACCCTGGATATAGTTCAAGAGCAGCTAAAGCAGACAAGAATCTAGGGCAGCCAGTATTGTACCACCTGCCAAAGTTTGGCATAAACAATCTGGAAGCCAAAAATTGCACACACTGGAGTGAGTCTTGCCCAGCTTGTGGGAACTTCTTGAGGTAAAAATTTTAGGTTAAACATGCAAAGGCCCCAAATTCACCCTTAGTCCCACTAACAAGGGCCTAAGCCTTGTAGGTCTCTCCAGGGTAGGAAGCTTCTCACTATCTGGAACTTTGTCCCTATGCCCAGGTGCTATACCAAACCTGCCTAACCCCTGTCTGGATGTTAAATCCAGCAGGGGTTCAGATGGAATTGAGCCAGCAGAGGGAAAGGCACCTGTCTCTGTGAGCAGCCACCCTTGTCTGCCAGGTATCTGAAGGAGGATAAATGAAGGCACAGAAGTCAAATGCTGCAAATTATAGTTGTCCCTCTGTATCTACCATGGGACTGGTTCCAGGATCCCGTGGGGACACTAAAATTTGAGGATGCTCAAATCTTTTACATAATGTGAAATAGTATTTGTAGATAACCCATGTAAATCCTTCCATATACTTTAAATCATCTCCAGATTACTTATAATACCTAATACATGTAAATGCTATGTAAATAGTTGTTATACTCTAATTTTTGTACTTGTATTATTTTTTATTGTTGTATTTTCTTTCCTTTTTTTTGGAATATTTTTGACCTGTTGTTGGTTGGATCCTTGAATATGGAACCTGCAGACAGAGAGACAACTGTACCAGAATCTTTGGCTCCTCCTCCTGGTAGATCCCTGGTGAGGAGGTGGGCCCCTGTCGAGTGCTGCTTTTGCCTCACTTAGAGCTGGCAGCCAGGGGAGCCTGAACAGTCTAATCCAGGATTCCTTCACTATGGCACCACTGACAGTGGGACCAGATGATACTCTGTTGTTGGGGCTGTCTTGATAGGACATTAGCAGCATCACTAGAAGTCAGAAGTACCTTTCCTCCAGGAGTGATCTTCCCCTCTGCATAACTAGAAATGTCTCCAGACATTGCCAAATGTCTGTGCATGTGTGGGGGAGTGATGCCTCTGGACGAGGAGGGGCCAACACTTACCCGTTTACCTAATCCAGTGCATAAGTCTCCTCTGTTCCCACTCTGGTGGCAAGGAAGGGTTGAAAGCACCCCCTAAACATTTATCCTATGGCCAAAGCCAGGTAGTGGCTGGCTTGGCACATCCTTGGCTATAACATGGAAGGCTAAAGGGCAGTGAGAAGAGAGAAAAGGGCTGGCCAGAGCTTCTCTTGACATTTTTGCCCCATAATACTAAACCCTGGCCTAACCACCCCTCCCACCACCACACTTCTGCCACTCTGTGTATTGACTTTGTTCTCTCCCACTGAAGACAGGTTCTTTTCTGACATGAAAGGGAGCTTAGGGCAAGAGAAGAAGGTCAATGGGTGGGCTGATTTAGACCAAGAGATTGGCAGAGCATGAGTAAGAGGTTATGAGTATCAGTGAGGGAAGAGAGGAAGGGATTCAGCATGAGGTCCAGAACAGAAGTGAAGAAAATGAAGCCATGAGAGGCTGGTATGGGGGGAAGAGGAAGATGTCTGAAGATCAGAGGTCTTCAGCAGGCTGAAAAGCAGCAAAGAATGCAGTTGTCCATTAAGAATCTCAACAGCTGACCCAGTTCCACAGACAAGACCACTTAAACTCAGAGAATTATGGGATATTAGAGCTTGAAGAAAACTTATGAGATGATTGAGATCAATCCACTTCCATTAATTCATCAGTACTGGACTTCAAAGGTGATAGTTGTTTACAATCTTTAAGTTCCCTCTGTGCTTGGAATCAGAGAAGCAGCTAGAATTTAAAATCAATGTATAACAGCTAAAACTGATTAAGAAATGCTATTTGGAATGTACAATTGGGCTTCCTAATTCTTTACTCCATGAATCCAACTTATCTTCTCAGAATTGCAAGACCCCCCCAACCCCCAATACCACAAGGTGAGAAGTTTACAATGAAAAAAAGAGGGAGGAACATGGACCTGCTCTGGGGCAGGCAGTTCCTGGGAGGAGGAAACCCAGCAGACTCTGACTTGAGGCATGCCCATTTTATTCTTCCCAATTCTCCACAGGAGCCACTCATCCTCCGCTAGGTAGTATGAGTTAGGAAGACTTCAGAGAAGACAGAGGCTCCTTCCTGCTATATAGGGCAAGGTAAAAGTGCTTGGAGAGAGAGAGCGGTTCCCCCTAACAACCACTATATAATAAGTACAAACTCTTCTTCAAGAACTCTGTGAGAACCCTGGAGACAAAGTGATTTCCTTGGGGGGAACATAGCTCTGGGGATAGAATAAGATTCTCCAGACTCTTAATGATGTTTTACTATGGACCCATGTAGTCACAGCAGCTCACATTCATGTGGAGTTATCAACATAATAGTAATAATAGGAGTCTCCTGCTCCACCATTCAGGAGGATCTCTAACTCCTTCACTGCTATCATTGACACCACATCATCCATCTATATTTTAATCCTACAACTACTCCTCATTCCCCTCCACACCTCCTGCCTCATCCACACCTTGCACTCCATCCACATCTCACACCCCATACACACCGTGCACCCCATCCACATCTCACACCCCATACACACCTCACACCCCAAACACATCACACACTCTATCTATACCTCACACCCTATCTATTCCTCATACCCCATACACACCTCACGCCCCATCTATACTTTACACCCCATTCACACCTCACACTCTATCCACACTTCACACCCCATATATACCTCACACCCTATCTATACTTCACACTCCATACACATCACACCCTATCCACCTTCAAACCCTATCTACACCTCACACCCCATACACACCTCACACCACATACACACCTCATACCCCATCTACACCTCATACCCCATCTATATCTCACACCTTATTTATACTTCACACCCCATACATACCTCACACCCCATCTATACTTCACAGCCCATATACACCTCACATCCCATACACATCACACCCTATCCATACCTCACACCCCATCTGTACCTCACACCCTGTCCACACCTCACACCCCCATCTATATCTCACACCTCCATCTACACCTCAGACTTCCACTGATACCTCACCACCTCTGTCTACACCTTGCCACTTCCATCTATACCTTGACTATCATATTGCTACTTCTACAACCAACCCCTTCACCTCTCTCATTTCCTCCATTATTGCCACCAAATCTTCCCTTTTGTCAGCAGGCAGACCACAGCCATTCCTCTCTGGGTGGAGAGGCAAGTGTGGACTAGGAGGTTACCCAGACAGCTCTAGTCTAGAGAGGTCTTCAAGGTCTTGAGATAAAAAATGTCTCCAGTTTTGGTGTCACTTTATCCACCACCACCCCCAAATGATCATCTTGGAGCATTTTATTAAGATAGAAGTAGAGATACCTAAAAATAAGTATATTTGTTTATACAAATTCACTGACCACAGCATAGACCAGAACAATTTCAAAGCTATGTCATAATCTGGTACTTTTAGGTACCCGCAATGCAATAAGATCCTTTGCAGGCATCTCAGTGTTCCTCAAAGTTCTAACAACCCAAAACTTGGAGACATTCAAGTGAGCTGCAACTTTGAACCAAGTGGAGTCACCCTAGTATTTAAAAACAGAGCCAGATCACTGTGGGCTCCTGGAAAAGCCACTGCCCTGCTCTGCATCTCAGTTTTTCTCTGTTTAAAATGGGCAACCTTGCCTTGCAGTAGGGCTGAATTCTGTGAGGTCTCTTCCTGCTTTAACATCTTTCCAAGGTAGAATACAAAAGAGATTTGAAATAAAAACCATGCAGGCAGATAAAGCAACATTTCAAAATCAAGACTGGAACACACCACTGACATAAAAAGATCACCAAGTTAAATACCAGGAGAAATTTAGAACAAAGACATCTGTCTATGATCATGGCCAGCTCTATTCAGACCCTGCTCTACCCTGGTCTGTCAGTCAACCAGGCATCCATCCCTGACCCTGCAGGAGCGTCCCTCCCCCCACCTTAGTCACATGGCTAGCCGCCACTGAGCCCCAGAAGTCAATCTCCAGTGCCCCAAATACTATTCAGCCTGGAAACCACAGAGAGCCCTTCTTGCCACCCAACAAGAGCAGAGCAGGTGGCTCTGGCCTCCCTGGGATTTGGATCCTGGTTTCCAGTGCTAAGAACACAAAGGTAAGTTTGCAGCTTGAAGCTTCAGAGAGAGTAGACAGAGCTATGCAGATATGGGAAAATGTGCTTCGTAGTATGAGCACACAGTATTTAAGTGTGAGCTTCTCTCACACTGCAAAGAAGAATACCAGGAAATCTGGGTGAATCCTCCAAATGAACATTGGATATTTGCCTTTCCTTTAAAGATTATACTCTTTCTATCACCATGGTGCCTTCTGTTCATTGGTTTTGGTTGGAAAATCTGACTCCAAATTAACAAAAATTACAGTGTACTGCCTAACACTGTGGAGAGTTAGTTCTATCTTGTCCTCAGCTGGTGGAACCGAGAATCTTCCTCTTCTAGGCACATAACTTTTTGTTGTCTTTGTCCAACTTGTGAGACTGGCTAACATATTTATGGAATAAATAAAACCCTGAGATTTGCTTCTTCCCCAGAAAACCATGGGAAAATAAATTCCATGTGTTAATGTAACATCTTGGGCTAGAAACAGAGTAACAGTTCACCTCCTTTTGTTATACGTTTTTGTTTTTAAATGTTGGAGACTACCTGATTTTGTTACTGCCAGTTTGCTTAGGGATATACTGTTGTTTGCTCTGTCCTTTCTCTCCTGGGGCATGCATGTGTGTTTCAGTCTGCAGGGCCCTGAGGCAATGGGCAAGCCACTGATTGGGAGGGTGGCCTTTCTCTGGTTTCTAGCTCAGCTTTTAAAGCCCAGCATGACCCTGTGTCATTCTTGTCGATTCAGTTCACAAAATAATCCCAGATAAGCCCTTGGGGAAGTCCTTTTCTAAAATATTTTCAGCTATCAGAGGGGCTCATCAGACACCATGTTGGCTGGTCTAGAGTTCTTAGGTATCAAGGTCAAAAGGTTTAAAAGACACTGTGGGAGGAAAGGCTCCCCAAAAGTGCATCAATGCATGTGGCACAACCTTTTTTCTAGTTCTTTTTTCTTCCAGAGACATGGATGTCTAATCTTAGGACTGTATTATATACTTTGCCCGTCTTCTCTAATAATTAAACTGTTTTGTTCCATTGCCAGTGTCCCATGCAAATATCTGGAACAAAGTGGACACTCAATGAGGATTTGTTGAATTGGCTTGATGGCCCTTGTGGATGGGGAGGAGGTGGATGGCTAAATGCTGGATGGTGACTAAAATGTACTGTACATCTTTAAGGCTGGGTGTATTGCTATTTCCTTGCTGCATCGGACATGAAGGATGCCTGGGCAGGGAGCCCTGAGTATGTTTGCCGGAGTGACACTCTTGTCTTAGTCTTCCAGGCTTGGAGTATTGATTTTATCAGTAGGTTTTGGATATTCTCAGGGATCCCAAATGTGATTCCAGGCTGGTAGTAGGGTAGTAAAATGGAAAGGAGCCTTTGATTCAGGCCAGAAGTGAATTTGGCATGATCCCTCACCATAAAGCCATGCTCAACGCCAAGGTCATCTGGGATCTAGAGATGGATGGGAGAGTAATGCTGAGCTAGTTGGGCAGGGGAGGGACTGATGGCAGGAAAAGCTGCTGTTACAAGTTCTTTCTTTTGCTGCATGCCAGGGGCTGATGTGTGCTAGCACAATTCCTTTGACAACATATTGTAGTGGTTGTACTGGGTGCTACTCTTTGGATGTAAGTAACTCAGATCAACTGAAAGTAAATGAAGAGAAAAGTTGGATTAATTTTAAAGTTCTTGGGAAGGAGGTCTTGTGGATAGGAATTCAGCCATGGCTCAGGAATGGCTTAGAACCCAGAAGTGAAAGATTGTCAGAAACCCATATGAGGCTGGGTGGGCGCTGGCCCATAACTCATGAGTTCCCAACTTAACCTATGAAACAGAATTTCTATCTCAGCATTTTAAATAATTCATACTAATTCAATGTCAGATATTTTGCTCTTATAATCTCATTTAATCCTCACTATAATTCAGTGAGGTACATAATTTTCACCCCCATTTTAAAGATAAAGAAAGGGAGACTAAAAATTAAGTGATTTGTTATGGATCACAGAGCCAGCCATAGTGAAGCCAGGATTCAAATTGGATTTTTTTTTTGAGACAGAGTCTAACTCTTGCCCCAAGCTAGAGTGCCGTGGTGTCATAGCTCACAGCAACCTACAACTTTTGTGCTCAGGCTTCCTTTTGCTTCATCCTCCCAAGTAGCTAGGACTAAAGGCATCTGTCATAACACCTGGCAAGTTTTTCTATTTTTAGTAGAGATGGGGTCCTGCTCTTGCTCAGGCTGGCCTTGAACTTCTGAGCTCAAGCACTTTAGCCTTCCAGAGTGTTGGGATTGCAGGTGTGAGCCAGTGTACCTGGCCTAGCCTGGGAATTCTTATGGTTGGGAGACTAGCTGCTGGTCAGAGCAGTAGCTAATCCAAATGCTTTCCATATGGCTGACTCAATTTTGAATAGATGGCTTCCTTTGAGGATATCTAGGATAGCCTGGGTTCCTCTCCTATTTCTGTATAATCCTGGGAGGGAGCTTCTCTCAGGTTGTGTAAAGATGGGACCCAGCTCCAAGGAGGTGATGGGGAGATGGTCTCAACTACTCCAGCACTGGGAGAAATGCATCTCCCTGAGTATTAGCTACATTTTATCTCCATACTTCTATTGTCTTGAGGGGTTCTCATCTCTATCTTCATATATATTGCCACTTTGTATTTATTTTTATTTGTTTTCCAATCTGAGAATCCGTAGTACTTCAAATATTAAAAAACACATTTTATCAACATGCTGGAAAACTGTTTCATTTGTACGTGGTATTAGTCAGGAACTCTTCATTGCAAACATCAGAAACCTAACTCAAATGGGAGTAAAAATAAGGTGAATTTAATAGCTCAACACAACTGAGACGGCTAGTTCAGAATTAACTGTCTCAGGGAGTCATAGTGTTATTGGTACTGTTTCTCTACTTTTCTTGAATGCTTCTTTCCACATGACAGGGAAAATGGTAACTCCCAAGTTTATCAGCTTAGCAATGGCAAACTGAGCAGTACTTTTGAATGAATTAAGCAGAAATGTCCTGGGAAAAATTCTGATAGGCCAAGCTTTGGACGTGGAATCATCCCTGAACTTATCTCTTGGCTGGGACTGGGGAGTCTTAGATTGGCCAGACTGGGTCACATGGCCTTTCCTGCTTGGGGCTGGGGAGAAGTGGGGTCACCCCATTTGGAGGTGGTTCAATGGAAAAGGTAATCCATTGGCTGGGCGCCTGTAGCTCAGTGGCTAGGGCACCAGCCACATACACTGGAGCTGGCAAGTTTGAAACCAGCCTGGGCTACCAAACAACAAGGACAACTACAACCGCCCAAAAAAAGAAATAGCTGGGCATTGTGGTGGGTGCCTAGAGTCGCAGCTACTTGGGAGGCTGAGGCAAAAGAATCACTTAAGCCTGAGAGTTGGAGGCTGCTCTGAGCAACCTACCCAGAGTGATAGCTTGAGACTCTGTCTCAAAAAAAAAAAAAAAAAGAGGGGCAGCACCTGTGGCTCAAAGAAGTAAGGCGCCAGCCCCACATGCCGAAGGTGGGGGGTTCAAACCCTGCCCTGGCCAAAAACTGCAAAAAAAAAAAAAAAAAAAAAAAGACTCAGCTTCTCTACAGGCTTCACACCATGCTGGAGGAAGAACATGTGTACAGAGCTTTTTAAAGATCACCAAATGAATACATTTAACAGAAAGTATAAATTGGAAGTTATTTCCTTAAAACAGCAATTTTTAAAATTTTTTATCTCAAGTTAATTTGAGGATACCAAAAATGCAATTATAATGTTTGCATTTGTTGCATTTATCTCAGGTTAATTTGAGGATACAAAGAATTAGGTTATAATGTTTGCATTTGTTAGTCCCTGTCGTAGTTGTGTTCCCTCCCCAGGAGGTATGCCATATACCCCCATATTATGCCCATTAAGTGGGAGCACAGCAATCCCCCTCCTTCCTCCCTTCTCCCCTCCACTCTGTTCCTGCCCCATCTTGAATTGAATTGAGTTTTTCTCTTGTGGGGGCATATATTAGATTGTCGACTGGTTTCATATTAGTGTTCAGTACATTGGATACTTGTTTTTCCATTCTTATCATACTGCACTAAGAAGAATGTGTTTCAACTCCATCCAGGTTAATACAAAAGATGTAAAGTCTCCATCTTTTTTAATGGCTGAATAGTATTCCCTGGTTTATATATACTACAGTTTATTAATTCATTCCTGGTTGATGGGCATTTGGGTAGTTTCCACATCTTGGTGATTGTAAATTGAGCTACAGTAAACAATCTAGTACAAATGTCCTCATGATAAAATGCTTCCCCCTACCCCTGTGTAGATACCTAACAATGGGATTGTGGGATCAGATGGAGGGTCTAATTTGAGTTCTTTGAAGATTCTCCATACTTGTTTCCAAAGAGGCTGTATTAGCTTGCAGTCCCATCAGTCGTGTAAAAGCATTCCTTCCCATCTCTCCACATCCGCACTGGCATCTGCAGCTTTGGGATTTTATGATGTGGGCTATTCCCATGGGGGTTAGAAGATATCTCAGGGTGGTTTTGATTTTCATTTCTCTGGTGACTGGGAGCGATGAATCATATGTTTGTAGCCATTCATCTGTCTTCTTCAGAGAAGGTTCTGTTCATGTCTCTTGGCCTGTGATAGATGGGATTGTTTGCTTTTTGTTGTTGTTGTTGATTATTTGAATTCTCAAATTATCAACCCTTTGTCAGATCCATAAATCCAAGTATCTTTTCCCATTCTGAAGTTTGTCTATTTGCTTTAATTGTTGTGTCTTTAGCTATGCAGAAACTTTTCAGGTCAATTAAGTCCCATTTGTTTATTTTTGTTGTTTTTGGGATCCTCGTAAAATCTTTCCCTGGGTAAACATCCATAAGAGTTTTTCTACACTTTCTTCTAGGATTTTTATCATTTCCTGTCTTAGATTTAAATCTCTTATTCATGTTAAGTCAATTTGTGTAAGTGGTGAAAGGTGCAGGCCCAGTTTCAGTCTTTTATGTGTGGTTATCCAGTTCTCCCAGTGCCATTTATTGAATTAGGGATTCTTTCCCCTAGTGTATGCTTTTGTTTGGTTTATGGAAGAGCAGATGGTGATAAGAGATGGGTTTCATCCCTTGGTTTTCTATTCTGTTCCATATGTCTATGTCTCTATATATTTACCATGCTGTTTTGATCATTGTGAACTTGTAATGTAAGCAGAAGTCTGGTAGAGTGATGCCTCTGGTTTTCTTTTTATAACTAAGAATTGCCTTGGCTATTTGGGTTTTTTTTTTTTTATTCCATTACAAAATGAATAACTATTTTTTCAAGTTTTTCAAAGTATTCTGTTAGTAATTAATGGGGATTGTAGTAAATCTGTAGATTGCTTTGGATAGTATAGACATTTGAGCAATGTTGATTCTTCCCAGCCAAGAGCATAGTATTTTCTTCCATTTATTGTCTTTTGCTACTTACTTTCTCAGGGTTTCATAATTCTCTTTGTAGAGATCCCTCACCTTCTTTGTTAGGTATATTCCTAGGTATTTCATTTTCATTGAAGCTACTGTGAAGGGAACTATGTCCTTGATTTGTTTTTCAACTTGGCTGGGACAGAAATTTTTAAGATATGGTCCATGGATTAGGAGCATCAGCTCCAATTGGGAGGTTGCTGGAAATGCAGAGTCCTAGGCCCCGGCCCAGATATGCTGATTGAGAAGCTTCGTGTTAACAAGTCATTCAAGTGACTTTTTTTTTTTTTTTGAGACGGAGCCTCAAGCTATCCCCCTGGGTAGAGTGCCATGGCATCACAGCTCATAGCAACCTCCAACTCCTGGGCTCAAGCGAGTCTCTTGCCTCCGCCTCCCAAGTAGCTGGGACCATAGGTGCCCGCCACAACACCCGGCCATTTTTTGGTTGCAGCCATCATTGTTGTTTGGCGCCCGGGCTGGGGATTCGAACCCGCCACCTTAGGTGTACGTGGCTGGCACCTTAGCCAATTGAGCCACAGGCGCCGAGCCCATTCAAGTGACTTTGAGGCACACTGGAGTTTGAGAACAACCTTAAAGGGCTCTTTGTTTAGCAGTCTTGCTGAGTATTTCAAACATGATTCACTTTAAGCAAATAGGTTTAACAATTAACTTTCAAGGACACAATTACCACATTAAGTGGAAATGTGTCATATTAAATTTTTGCCCTAAAATATTTAAAATAAAAATAAGATGTAACCATAATTAAAAAATCAATTAACTCTATCCCAGCTTCCCTCATACCTCACAGCTCTACTTCCCAAAAACAACCACTAGGAATTCTTTTATCTTTTCCTGTGGGTTACCTATACCATTCTAATAAGAAGAATAGTAATAATTATTATGGAAATTAGATATTAGCAACCAACAGGTGAATATTTAACTATCTTACAGCACACCTGCATCTTTTTTATTGTCTCCATATAGATTATGTCATCAGTGTTTTTAGTTAATCCAAAAATCACTGTTTCTTTAATTAGGATTGTATGCAGTGATCATTGTGTGTGTGTGTGTGTGTGTGTGTGTGTGTGTGTGGTTTTTTGAGACAGAGTCTCACTCTGTTTCCCAGGCTAGAGTACTGTGGCATCAGCCTAGCTCACAGTAACCTTAAATTCTTGGCTCAAGTGATCCTCCTGCCACAGCCTCCCTAGTAGCTGGAAATACGGGTGCCCACTATGATACCTGGTTAATTTTTCTATTTTTAGTAGAGGTGGGGTTGCACTTTTGCTCAGGGTGATCTTGAACTCCTAAGCTCAAGGAATCCTCCCACCCGGCCTCTCAGAGTGCTCGGATTACAGTTGTTATTCACTGTACTGATCCACATTTTATTTCTGGCAGACATTTAAATTTCCCCAGGTGTTGCTAATGCATTGGTGTCCTCATGGCTCATAGCAACCTCAGACTCCTGGGTTCAAAGCAATCCTCCTGCCTCACCCTCCCAAGTAGCTGCAATTACGGGCACATGCCCCCACTCCTAGCTAATTTTTAAAATTTTATGTAGAGACAAGGTGTAGCTCTTGCTCAGGCTGGTCTTAAACTCCTGAGCTAAAGAGATCCTCCCACTTCAGCCTTCCAGACTGCTAGGATAACAAGTGTGAGCCACCTCTTATGGCCTCTTATTTCTTTTTAAAAATATATTTTTTTAATTTGAATGATAAAAAAGTTCAAACGTTTACAATGTGACAGATATTCATATATCACTATCCAGAATTGACACAGATTAACATTTTATCTTATTTGCTTCATATCTACACCTATAGCTACCTATCCAAAATATCAAAGATCATCAAACATCATCTCAAACTTATCCCTCCCTAGAGGTAACCTGCAGTTAGTGTGTTTCATTCCTCTGCATGATTTTATGCTTTTGTTACTTATAAATATAGCTATAAACAATATTAGTTTGTATTAGTGTTGTCACTACTAATATTGTTTATAAATAAAAATTTGCTTTAAAATTTTGTATAAATAATCTCACTTCGTTTGTATCCTTTTATACCCTGGCTTTTTCCCCCTTGACTTATCATATTTTTGAGATACACACATGAAGTCCAATTCATTCATTCAAGCTGTGCTTCAGTACCCGTTATGTATCAGTTAGGAAGACCATCCAAGGGTCACCAGAGTGACAGACACCAAAACAAATAGAAAAAGAGGACCATGAGAAAACCTGATGGCTGTGGTGGTATATGCTGTCCGGCTATTAAAAAAGATGGAGACTTTACAGGTCTTTTGTATTAACCTGAATGGGGTTGAAACACATTCTTTTTTTTGAGACAGTTTCACTCTCAAAGTGAATGCCTTGGTAGAGTGCTGTGGCATCATAGCTCACAGCAACCTCAAACTCTTGGGCTCAAGAGATTCTTTTGCCTCAGCGTCCCCAGTAGCTGGGACTACAGGAGCCCCCCCACAACGCTTGGCTATTTTTAGAGATGGTCTCAAATTCTTGAGCTCAAGCAATCCACTGGCCTCGGTCTCCTAGAGTGCTAGGATTAAAGACTTGAGCCACCATGCCTGGCCTTGAAATACATTCTTCTCAGTAAAGTATCAGAAGAATGGAGGAGCAAGAATCCGATGTACTCAATTCTAATATGAAGCCAGTAGACAATCTAATACTTACCCACATAAGAGAAAAACACAAATCAATTCAAGGTGGGGGGCAAGGGGATGAAGGAAGGAGAAGAGGGGAGGAGGGAGGAGGAAGGGTGTGCTCCCCCTTAAAGGACACAATGTTAGGGCATATGGCACATACGTATCCTCTTGGGGGCAGGACACAATTATAAGAAGGACTCTACCTAAAAATGCAATCATTGTGACCTAATTCTTGGTATCTCAAATTAACCTGAAATAATAAAAGAAAAGTGTATCTGAATCAAAGGAAAACCTGAAAAATCAGACTGTAAAATATTACCTTGGAATGTTTTTGCATATATTATCAGAAGAAATGAGCTCAGGCTAATTTGGATAACTTACTGGTGCAATATAATGCAATTTGTTAGGGTGAAAATCAGTATTTGTTTCCTATTAGAAACCTATAAATGACAAAGTAATGATTTAGATAATATATTTGTTCAGTCAATAAAGCTAAACTGTTTCATTTTTGTTAAAGTCATGAAAACTATATTTCACTTTCTTTTTAAACTAACTAAAAATATTTCTCTGCAAAAAACCCCCCAAAACCTAATGTCCAACACCGGAGACGTAAACAAGCTTCCTTGTTACTCCTGTTTTCTTTAAACTAACTAATTCTTGGATGGCTGTTCCTATTTTGTGGAGCAGCTGGTCTGGATTTGTTGATGTGGAGTTATAATGAGCAATTGGATGAAGCCCTCCATTTTGTTAGAGGTCTCCCATGTGTTAGAAAGTCTGAGTCCTCCAGTCTCCTGCCTGGAGGGCTGTGTTTCCTTCGGCCTTCTAGGAGTCTAGTAGGTAGAAGGGGCTGAGGGCTAAAAGCCTTGACTTAAAACCTTTGTTTCTCTGGTGAAATTACTGCTTTACTTTTATTTATTTTTATTAAATCATAGCTGTTTAATTAATGCAATCATGGGGTACAATGTGCTGGTGTAATATACAATTTGAAATATTTCCTTTTTTTTTTTTGAGACGGAGCCTCAAGCTATCCCCCTGGGTAGAGTGCCATGGCATCACAGCTCATAGCAACCTCCAACTCCTGGGCTCAAGC
>CAUYQV010181956.1:0-28626 GCA_963574575.1 Galagoides demidoff
GCGCCTGTGGTCCCAGCTACTTGGGAGGCGGAGGCAGGAGACTCGCTTGAGCCCAGGAGTTGGAGGTTGCTGTGAGCTGTGATGCCATGGCACTCTACCCAGGGGGATAGCTTGAGGCTCCGTCTCAAAAAAAAAAAAGAATGTACTAGATGTTGGTCTCTGTTTAAAGTGCTTTATGTTCATTATTTTACTTAACCCTGAACATTCTGTGATGCAGATATTATTATGCCTAAGCTAGAGAAATATGTCCAGGATCATCAGCTGATCAGTACTATAGTCATGATTCTAATTCAGGACTGACTGCTGTGTCCATTTTCCTTCTCACTTGCCACATTATCATGGAAAATAATATGAGAGATGATAGTATTGCCTGAAATATATGGCTCATCACACGCCAGGCCTTAGTTTAACTTCTTTCAGTGTATTGTTTCATAGAAACCCCCCAGATGTGATCTTCATCCCCATTTCACAGATGAGGAAACTGAACACAGGAAGGCTAAGTAACCATCACAAGGTCACATAGCTAATTAGTAGAAGAGCCAGTATTGAAAACTAGTCCTGTCACCACCCTATACCAACTCCTCAGGGAATAGTCTGGAATCAACGGGCGGTTTCCTACCAGCTGCATTAGCCTTAGGAGTTTTCAGCTTTCTCTTCTCCCTCACTCCACATTCCTTTGTATGTCAGGGGCATCCGAGAGGAGCATGGGTACATTTGGTCGTGTAGATAGAGCCACAGAGGCAACAGTATTGGAATTTTCTTCCACAATGAGGGATACTAGAGGAAGGAATGCAACCTGAACAGTGTAATCCGAATATAGAGCTCTAATGATACCGCCAGGATGCCCTGCAGGATGTGTAGGAGATGGTATCTCAGATAGCACAGCACTGCTTGTTGCATCCTCTTACCCTTTCCTCACTTCTAGATCACAGCTGGGAAGCACCAACCCTGACAAAGCCCCATGCCTATTCTCAGGGATGAGTTGTGTATATTCAGAGAGATATATGTGAGGGACTGTGAGCAAGTCTGAGAGGAGCAATAAGAAGGCTGCTTTTGCAGCTGCCCCTTTATCTCAGTGCACCTGGGCATCAGCTGATTCCCTGAGAATCTGCCTGTCCACTCTTAGGGAAGAGCTGCGAGAATATGTACTGAAATCTTGACAGTAAATTACAGGCATCGTGGGGTTTGGATGGTTTTTCTTGCTCTTTTAAGAAAACCTGTTTGTGTACCTGCCTTTTGCTGTCCTCTTAACCTGCCTCCCCCAGCGCCCCGTGTTTCCTGTGTGCTCTGCTTCCCAAGCCCTGGCTCCTCACCTGGCTCCACTGAGCCTGTTCTCTCTTGTCACTCAGTTTGGATTAAGCGTCCAGAGGACGGGGCCAGCTTATGAATTCTACCTAAGAGAAGAGTGGCCTTGTAACATGAAAGACATTGGTGATGGTAAGCATCATGAAACCACAGGCATGAGACTATTGAAGAAAGGCAAATTGAGGAGGAGTGGTCTTTAGGGTAGAGTTCCCCTAAACCTAGACTCTATTTGCTGCCTCATATAGATTTATTGGTTCTTGAAATGGTAGACTTTATAGAAGTGGGGGGTTTAGATTAATGGCAAGAAGGAGAACCCTTCTAGGTTATGAAGTGAAAGTCATGAAGCAGAGTCAGGCAGAGAGGACAAAAGAAGTCTGTAAAATTCTTATTATTGGCTGGGTGCAGTGTCTCCTGCCTGTAATCCTAGCATTCTGGGAAGCCAAGGCGAGTGGATAGCCTGAGTTCAGGAGTTCAAGACTAGTCTGAGCAAGAGTAAGACCCTCATCACTACTGAAAATAAGGAAAAATCCCCAACAAAACACTTAGGCATTGTGGTGGGCACATGTAGTTCTAACTATTTAGGAAGCTGAGGCAGGAGGATCACTTGATCCTAGGAGTTTGAGGTTGCTGTGAGCTATGATGCCATGGCACTCTACCGGGGCCATACAGTGGGACTCTAACTCAAAAAAATAATTATTATAAAATAAAATTCTTATTGTTATATCAGATGTGTAGATCTAGTTTAGGGCAGTTATTCAGCTAATGGTAGAGTGCTGTGCATCACAGCTCACAGCAACCTCCAATTCCTGGGCTCCAGTGATTCTCCTGCCTCTGCCTCCCAAGTAGCTGGGACTAGAGGCGCCTGCCACAATGCCCGGCTATTTTTTGTTGCAGCCGTCATTGTTGTTTGGCAGGCCCAGACTGGATTCGAACATACCAGCTCAGGTGTATGTGGCTGGCACCTTAGCTGCTTGAGCCATGGGTGCCGAGCCAATTATTATACTTATTAATGGCAAATATTTATTTCAGTGTTCAGACTTCCTAAATCCTAAACTAAAAAGGCATAAATAGAATGATATTTCAGTAGCCACTGCTGCTTAAGTTTAAAATTTTACTTCATTGAAAGGATTTTAAAATTGCTTTCTGTTTTTGTGAGAGGCTTATTAACTCTATCAAGGGGTTGGTCACACAGAAAACCAGAAAGAAGTGGTTTCCTCAGAACCCTTTTCCTTGAATGGTTCCTAAGGTTCCATTTTCCTTTATAAGCATCCTAAAGGAAGCTCATAGACATGGATGTTTTACCGAAGCAGTGAGTAGTCTCAAGAGGAGGTCAGCAAGTACACAGAAAATTATATCCAATGCGGCAAGTACCGGTGCCGAGCTGTGTGTAGGGTGCGTGTTAGTCAAGGTCCGCTTGAAAATGGTAGAAATCATCCTGCCATTCCTGCTAGTTCTGCATCAGAAAAATGGGTTTCCTGTGTTACCTTGTGGCTCCCCACTTCTCATTGGCAGAACCTAAAACATAGCCAGTATCCTAGTAGCAGGGCCTTAGGGAAAGATTTCAGCTTTTTGGCCTCTGCAATATTGGAGGACCTACAGAGAAGGTAGTTGTAATAGACGTCAAGTTAGCCAACCTACAGATGGTTTAGGATCAGCACATGGCCAGGGGCACTTAACCTGCCAGTGGGAGTGGGGTTAGGGGTAGGGTGGTTAGAGAACTTTCTTTGAGAAATAATGCCTGACCTGAGACTGGAAGGCTAAAATTAAAGACATTTCACCTTTTCTAAGGAACTTTGATGTGTGGATTCCTATTGCTAGTTTTGTTGTTGTTGTTACTTATTATTATCATTATTATTTTTCAGAGTGTCACTATGGCACCCTCGGTAGAGTGCTGTGGTGTCACAGCTCACAGCAACCTCCAACTCTTAGGCTTAGGTGATTCTCTTGCCTCAGCCTCCCAAGTAACTGGGCCTACAGGCATCTGCCACAACGCCCAGCTATTTTTTGTTGCAGTCGTCATTGTTGTTTAGCTGGCTTGGGCTGGGTTTGAACCCGCCAGTCTTGGTGTATATGGCTGGAGCTGTAACCGCTATGCTACAGGTGCCGAGCCTATTATTTTTTTATAAGTCAGGTCTGTATAATAGTAATTCTCAAAGTGTAGTCCCTAGACCAGTAACGTCAGCATTACCGGGGAACTTATTAGAAATCCAAATTCTTAAGCACTATATCAGACTGACTGAAACAGACACTGGATCAAGCCCATCATGAGATTTTAATGCATGCTTAAGTTTGATAAGCAAGACAGTCAGAATATATGTTTTAGAGTTAAATCTGTGAGTTTAAGTGATGGCTTTTGTATTTACCATCAGTGTGATTATGAACCAGTGATTTCACCTCTCCTGATCTTCTGGGGTTAACATTTACTTTGTAGAGTTCAAGAGTTGTGAAACTTAAGTGACATGGTCTGGTCTGTGCCTGTCACAGTGTGTGACACAGAATAGGCATTTCATGAAGTGTTTTGGAGGAGACTTGGCTAGAGGTCTAAATACCCCTAAACTAATATACTCTGGGAAATTTAGTAAGCAAAAGGTAAGGTAAAATTCAATTCAACCAGCACTGTGCAGGGCATTCTGCTTGGGTGCTGTAGTGCCTTCATCTGTGGGGCGAGCACAGATGGTGAGGAGACAGGGATTCTAGTTTTGAGAGATGCTTATTTTCTTACTGGGGAGATAAGTACTTGAAGAAGTAACAGTCTCAGATAAGAAATAATTAGGTGCATTATCAGATACTTAATTATTTATGATGCCTCAAAATAGTAAATATTATAGAAACTTAGGGAACCAGTCAGTGTGGGCTGACGTCAGAGGTGGATTCCTGGAAGAGGCAGATGGGACACTATAAGCTGTAGTGGGTCACTTCAGTCTAACTTCCTAAGAACATATTTCTTTATTTACAAAATTCATTTAAAAAATTTTCTGAACCTTGTTAAAAATGTAGAAAATAAGGCAAAAACATTACCAATAACTTTATAACTCAAAGACTCATGGCTCACCATTTGGGTGAGTTAAGTTTTCATCTTGTTTTAAAACACTCCAAAAATAATTACTATTGCAATATTACAAATATTTAAACCCTATTTTGAGTTAATTCTTCGTAATGCAATGATATTAGTGGTTGCCTGTGTTATTACAGACACCATCTGACTTTAATGGTGATGTAAATATTGTGTCACTTGGTTATTAGTGTTTCCCTTCCAACTTTTGAAACGGCTTGAAATAAACATTAAACAATTACTTACATTTCAGATTATTTCATTGGGATGGATTTTGAGATGTGGAATTATTGGTGTGTACAGCATTGTTTTTCAATCTTTTTTATCTCACAGCACACTTGAACCTATAATTAAATTTCCAAGGCACACTTAAATCATGTTGATCAAAGAAAGAATAAAAAAATATATACTATGCTTTGAATTTCTTTCAAAAATAATTTAATGATTTTTTAAAAATTTCACAGCGTATCTCAGATCCTTTCAGGACACACCAGTGTTCTGTAACACTCGTGTAACCCCTGAAAATCACTGGCGGAGGGTGTGGACTTTCATAATGCTTTTGACACATGTTACTAAATTGTCTGCCAAAAGGAGCATTTGAGTTTTTGCTCCCTTTCTTCTCTCACTGTTATTTTCATTCATTCAGTATTTATGTGCTAGACCCTATTCCAGGTGCTGGGGATATAGTAGTGAAAAAAACAGGCAAAAATCCCTGCCTTCATACAGCATATATTCTAATTGGGAAAAACAGACCAGTAAATACAAGTTGAGCATCCCTAGTCTGAACATCTGAAATCCAAAATGCGCCACAATCTAAAACAACTTTCTCAGTGCCAATGTGATGCCACAAGTTACCTGGAACACATTATTTTTTTCACTGTATTAATGGTACCCCATGTTTTTCAGGTTAAGTACTTATATGTGAATAAGTATAAGAAATTGATTGCTTATCAGTAGCATGTAAATTCAGAGTCAGGAATGATGGTGGTGCCAGACAACCACGGATTGTCCATGTGATGGCTAAGATAGGCACACCTTTGCTTTCTGATGGTTCAGTGTAAACAAATGTTCTGTGCACAAAAGGATTAAAAATATTTTGTAAAATTACCTTTAGGCTATTTGTGTGTATAAGCTATTCTTGAAACATAAATGAATTTTGTGCGGTAGGCTTGGGTCTCATCCCCAAGATACCTTATTCTGTATAGAAAATATTCCAAAATTTGAAAAAAATCTGAAATTTTTCTGGTCAAATGCATTTTGGAAAAGGGAAACACAAACTGTAACATTTTAGGTATAAAATGCTCTCAGGAGAAAAATGACCCAGGAAAGGGGAATAAAGTATGGGGAGGAAAAGGAAATTATACTTTTAAATAAGGTGATTGCAGAAGACCCTACTGGGAAACTGAGTTGTGAATAAGGAACTGAAAGTGTGCCTCATTCCTTGATATTTATTGGACGGAGTGAACATCAAGGGCATGGGCCGTGAAGTGGATGCACAGTGCATGTTTGAGGAACAGCAGGTAGACCAGTGAGGCTGGAACAGAGCTAGGAGAGGAGAGTATCGCAGGAAGCGATGTCAGAGAGTCACTGGTGAAGGAAGGACGTTTTCGAGGACTTGGGTTTTCCAGGATTCCTTTGGTTGCTGTTTTGAGAATGTACTGTAAGGAATTAGAGCCAGAAGCAGGGAAATCTGTTAGGAGGATATTGTAGTAATCCAGTTAGAAAATGATGGTGGCTGAGACCCAGCTAATAGTGATGGAGATGAAGAGAGATGGTCACAACTTGAATATATTTTGAAGATTTAGTTGACAGGATTGGCTGACACATTGGATCTGAGATGTGAGAGGAAGATCAGGAGTTCAGTTTTGGATGTGTTAAATTTGAGATGTCAAGTAGAGATGTTGAGCAGACATCTTGATAAACGAGAAGTTGGAAGAATCTGAGCTGGATAAATATATGTATTTCAAGTTGACAGTGCATATTTGTATTTGAAGTGATGAGACTGAAAAAGACCAGCAAAAGAGGGCTTTGAGAAAGAAAAGTGAGGAAGTCCAAGGCCTGAACTCTGGAACCCTTCAATAGGACGAGATCATCGTGAGCCTGAGGAGAAGCCGGTGAGGCAGGAGAGGGGGCTGCTCTGGAAGCCACGTGAGGAGAGAAAGTGATTCAAGGAGGTGGAAGCAATCCTGGGTGGAAAATGGTGCTCACAGGTCAAGACTAAGGACTGATAATTGATGTTAGCTGTAAAAGACTGTTGGTAAGTTTCAGAGTAACCCTGGGATTAGAGATGACAGGAAAGCAGAGTGGGGAGGGAAGTATAGTTTGCTGACCTGAGGTCAATCTGGGTTTTGGAGATTAAGAGGGGAAATGTTCTGGAAGTAGCAACAGGAACAGAGGCCACCTATACCACCTGCAGGCTAGTAGGAGGAGGGGTAGGGAAGAAACATCCACCATTGAGAGGCCCCTAGAGGAAGCCAGTATTTGGTTGCAGTAAGAAAATGAAGGGAATGTGTGGGGAAGAAGATGAGAGTTTTGCTGCTGGCTGACTGTGAGTGCCAAAAGCAAGTGAGAGCTTTGTGATTTGGGGAGCAATGTATGTGAATTAAAATTCATTGCACTTTTGATGGAGCACATGGTTGTCCTTTAAAATTTTTTAAGGGTACCAATGTGGTTGTGACTGACTATTAATTCATATAAGACTAAACAATTGGCTACATTTATAAATTGTGATGCCTAAGTCTATCTTTTGAAAGAGTCTGATTTAGATAGAGGAGAAAGATGAGCAAAGCATGTCAAATTTTGTGGGAAATTGAATTGCTTAGGCTGGCTGGATATAGGATTCCTATTTAAGAGATAGAGATGAAACTGGGTGTGTTGGCCTTTATGGCTAGGCTAAGGATTCTAGGCAGTTGTGACAGCTTTACATCATAAAGATCCTGAAACATTAAAGGTGGTATAAGTCTTCAGAAAAATTAACGTATTATCACCCTACCATCCAACAGTTTGACTTGTGGATATAGACCCAAAACAAGTATTATAAAAGCAGAGGCTTGAGCAGATATTTGTGTGCACATGTTCATAACAGCACTTATTCAAAGTAGCCCAAGGTACGAGTAACCCCAGTGTCCATCAACAGAATTATGGGCAAGCAATGTGGTGTGTACACACAATGGGATATTATCCATCAGTGAAAAGGAAATTATTATGCATCATGAATAACCTCTAAGACATTCTGTTAATTGAAAGGAGCTGGTCATGAAAGGATGAATATAAGGAAGGTACCTAGAGTAGTCACATTAATAGAATCAGAAGGTAGAATGGTGGATGCTAGGGACTGGAGAAGGGGATAATGAAGAGTTGGTGCTTAATGGGTTCAGAGTTTCAGTTCGGGAAGATGAAAAATTTCTGGAGATGGAAGGTGGTGATTGTGGAGCAACAATGTGAATACACTTAATGCCGCAGCTCTATGCACTTAGTGGGACAAAATAGCAAATTTTATGTCATGTGTATTTTACCACAATTTAAAAAAGTGACACAGAACATAGCTCTGTTTCTCTAATGGTACATGTAAGGTTTAGGCACAAGGGCGTGATCCTAGTGGGAGAGACGCAAAATTTTGGTAAAACGAAGTCTCCTGGTTGACAGGCTCAGTGCGTTGCCCCTGCAGAACTGTCTATTTTATCCATCCTGTATGCACTGGTTTGGTTTTACCATTGGGGTTCTCATTATGGTTAGAGATACTTAGAAATACAGTTTTTTAAGTAGGAAAACATTTTCTCTGTGTTCTTATCCATTGTTAGCAAATGGATTTTTTCATAGATGATGCAAGGTTAACCTCTAGCCTTAAAAATTATCCTAAATTTGTAATATGAATTTGTCTTTTAAATATTACTTGTTGAATTGAGTGCTTGTTACTTTGGAGTCATTTTATTTATATTCTGAACTTGGCAAAGGAATTAAATAAAGAAGTTGGAAAGCTCTCATTCATAATCTGCTAAGGCCTGTCTTATGACAACATGTTTTAGTTATTTGTCCAGATGTATTCTTATTGTTGAGTCATAATAATGACTAGACGACAGATCAACAGGAGGATGTAAATAAATAAAGCCAAAAGGAAAGTCAGTGTTGGATTCTTTGGAGTCTGATGGATCCAGGCTGAAATCCCAGCTTGTTACTTCACTCTGTGAATTTGTTTATACACTAGTGAACACCACTTTTCTTATTTCTAAAATAAGGATACATCTACTTACCTGGCAGCAGTGTTAGGATTAAATAAGATAATAAATGAAGCCACTTAACAACAATGACTGTTATATCTAGGCACCGAATAAGTGGTAGCTGGTGCTATTATAATTGTTACTGCAAAAAATGTATAGTGTGACTTTGTTTCTGAAATCTAGCATGCAAGCTTAGAAAGCAAAGGAATTAGCAGAAAGGTCCTTCAGTTTATACAGATTTACCTCGGGGTTTCTGTAAAATCTGGGAGAGTCCCTAGTGTATTTGATGTTTACAGATCATTAGCAAAACAGATGCCAGGAGGCAAATAAACTGTAGCTTAAGGATTTTGGAACCACTGACAATGTAGAGAAAATTGGTTTCTGATAAAGTTATAACATTTCTAAGTAAGCAATAGAAGGCAATGGGAAAATTTTAATTGGGTTTATAAAAGTTTATTTCAGGAACACATGTATTTCCAATTTGGGGCACACCTATATGTCTGTAGCCATCTAATTTATAGTGCTTGTTTATTTCTCCATGGGGGTTAATAACAGAAAAACAACTAATATTTATGGTGTGCTCGCTACATGTCATTGTGATCTGTAGGAAGTGTACAGCATTCAAGGGCTTATTTTCAGTTGGATATTTTGAAATTGGCCTTTCATCTTCTTGAAAGAGACAAATGGTAGTTAAGGAGTTTATTTCATTCTGTTCTATAGTACCCACAAAATTTGGTGGGTATTGATAATGGGCAAGATATTTTGTAGTAGACAAAGCTAAGACCTGGGACATGGCCTCACAGAATACCTATTCACTGTCTACTTTCTGTAGACTGCTCAGAAGGGAGGGTGTGGTGTCTTGAGATGAACTTGGTCTAGTCCTGGATTCTACTCCTGGCTCTGTCACTTCTTTCTGGGAGTGTTTTCTGTCTCTTCTCAAGACAAGGCCAGGTGCTCTGTGCTAATTTCTAGCATAGCACTTACCAAGCCCCCTGGCAACTGCTTGTTTAATTCCCTGTGTTCTCCACCAGGTTTAGTTAGACTGTGAACTCCTGAAGGGTGGGGACCATAGCTTATTCATCCATGGGGCCAGCCCCATCACAGTATTTGTACCGTGAATGAACGCTAATCTTCTGACTTTGGAAAAGTGATAACCTATTGCTTTCTTTAACTATGAAAAAATTGATAGACCTAATAGCATAACTTTGTCACAAAAGTAAAATCAGAAATTTTACATAAAAAGTCTATCACAGTGCCTGGCAAATAGTGGGTGCTCCATCAGGAGTTTTTATATTCGAGTAAATAATTACCTCTTTTCACCAAACTTGACAGATATGATATATCTATTTGTGAAAGCCATATGCAGTGATGTCACGTTTGTGGTACATAAAGGGCACAGCTGTCATTTAGGCTAAGTCTAAAGTAATTATTCACGTTGGCATAAAAATGTGACACTTAAGGATACTCATTCAGAAAGGTGGGATAAAACAAACCTAACTCAGAAAAATTACATAGAGGTCCGAGATTGTAATGGTTAAAAAAATCTTCATCTGTATTTGTCAATTTGATAAATTTTAGAAATTAGTTCCAGACTTTGAACTGATTTAAGTAAAGCCTAAATATTTAATTTAAATAATCAATTTGAAAGCTAAAGTATTCACTGGGGAAAAAGGTAACTGTAAGGAAGCCTATTCTTCTGACCCCTCCTCCCCACCCCCAGCGCACCCTACCCTTGCTTTTCCATTTTAAAGCTCCCTTTGGAATTTCACTTAGGTTCGATTTTTGGAATTTATGTGGCATAAGCTTGGTTTAGGATGAGACTGATGCTCCTTTTTACATGAAGGTAGTTGTGAAAAATATTTCAAAGTAGGGTCCTTTGCTGGTTAAAATCTACCAGCAATCTCTAGAAAGAAAGATGAAACTCCCTGGATTTTACTGTGTGAGGTCAATGGGCTTGTTATTTGTAGAACAGCTGATGCATTTAGGACTTGTTGATTCACTTAATTGGTAACTGTACTACATTCATAACTTCAGCAACTGAAAACAATAGGTCAGTGTCTGCTGTTTATGCATAAATACTCACATCGAAGGAGGATATGTCTGAAAGGCAGAATGTGTTAGTCTGAGGAAGAATGTGGCATGTGAATAGCTCCATTTCTTGCCATACTGAGGTGGGTTTTGCTCTCCTTCCTTACATAATGCTATTTGTTTTGTTACAGGTATTGACGGTCAGGCTGGCTGCCCTAAAGTTGTATTCGATTATGTTTTCAATTTCAATGTTGAGGGGAAATGCTAGAATAGAATCATGGTTAAAAATTGTGATGACTCAAGTTTTTCTGTCTACCAGTCTTCCTGTTTCAGAGCAAAAAGTTAAACCTAGAATAATTTTTTTTTAAAGTAACACATTTTATTTGTACCTAGAAACCAAATAAATGTTCATTTAAAGGACTTCAAAATGATTTCTCCCCCTAATTTGTGAATTAGCGTCCTCTGAAATTATAGGGTCAAATCTGCATTTTAGAATGAGTAATTTTTTTTGAAAGGAGTATAATTTAAAAGGAAAGGCAACACAAACCTTTTACTTTCATTGTTAAGGCAAAGGAAAACATTTTTTTTAGTTATGTAAAACATTTGAAGCATTCTTCTCAAAAATGTATTGTTTTTAATAAGTAAATTTTAACTATCAAAAATAGAATAATTTACTGGAATAATTATTTTTAGTTAAATTGCTGAACTGATGATTCAGGTATTTTACAACACAAAGTAAATGAAACTGAGTTTTTATTGCTTTAATAGGTTTTGATAGTATCCTCGAAGCTCTTTTTTAGCACAGTCCAGCTTGCAGTCATACTCTCAAGGAACTTTAATTCTGCATTATGCAAAAAAAAAAAAAATTAGCTTTTCTTTTTGAAGATTGAAAGAAACCTGATTTCAGAGTGAGTTTTAAGAAAGACTGAGCTTGTCCTCGAAACGTACAACTTGTTTATTCGACTATTTTCTGAGAGTCCACATGTTTAGTGTGGAAAATTTGAAAACGTTATGAGTGCAGGGTAGAGGACTATTATCCCATTTGCAGCATATTCCCATCTTCTCATCTGGAAAATTAAATCTGATTACAGCTTGGATTAACGTTTATGGTTGTGGGGAGGAGGAGAAGATAGTATCTTAAACTCCATGAAACTGAACAATGAGATTATATCGTTTATAGCTAATGTTAAAGTCTTGCCTTTTGAAGGGCTGATTTTTGTAATTGTAAGCTTTTAAATTGGTCTAGTATTTTATCTCTTATTGACTGAAACATCCTAGAGATAATGATTGGGTGAATTTAATCATGAAATATAATGTTTTCTGCCCTGATACCTAGGATTTTCAAAGTGAAAGCAATGTAGATTCCGTTGTTAGCAGCTACATTTGCAGTAAATTTAATTTTCCTAAAAGAGCTCCAGTTATAGAAGGTAATGACATTTGGTTAGTATGCAGTTGTTATGCGTTTCATGTGAAATGAACTCAGTGTATTTTAAAATAATCAGTTTAAAAATATGTCATACCTTGACTCTTCAAATGGAGTCATTGGTGTGACAGGGAAACAGGAAAATAATTTAGTAAGATCTGTGTGTGTGTGTGTGTGTGTGTGTGTGTGCGCGCGTGTGTACATACCCTAGTTACTGATGTACAAATAAGCCTTCATACATAACCACAGTACTTTTATGAATTATTTTGCATTTCTGTTGTAAAAGATCTGTCTACCACGTTTTCTAGGAACTTTAAGCCTAAGGCAGAACTCAAGGTTTTTGGAGCCTGTGTAAAATAATTTATAGCACCTTTCCAGTAAGTCTTGCCCACACTCTTATTCTATTAATTAAACATCCTGTGGCAATCTGGTATATCTTAAAGATTTTGAAGTATGTACAGTAGAAGACTAGAAAACATAAGACTGTTGAGATTGAAGAAAATTAGCCTTTCTTTAAAACAAGAAAAAAAGTAAGACATGTTTGTTCTGGGGATCAGTTTTTTGCTGCTGTCGAGACACAGCCTTTTAAATGTGGCCATGTTCTTTCTGTGCCTGACTGAGAGTGTGTTGCTGGGGGTCCTATACTGTGAAAAGTCTGTTTTAAATATGGAGATGCTGCTTCTGGTCTTCAGAGAAAGTGGTGCACAGGTTTCTGTGGAGACAGACCCTTCGACAGCCATGGTGCTAGAACGTCACATGGCTTATTGGGTTGGTTACAAGATGTGTGGACTCTGTAGAACAGTACATATTGTTGGTGAGATATTTTAAATGCAATGTTTTGTTGTTGTTGAAAAGTATTTTCCTAGGCGGTGATGAAATTGATTTTTAAGTTTGTAAGGCTCTTATTTCTCAAATCAGAAGAAAGTTGCTGAGAGAGGACGGTAAGGAAAGCAGATTGTGCTGTGTACCGCTATATTATGTTCTTAATTTTCTGTTGAGGAGAATTCTTAGTGAAAGACCTTGACATATGCTGATAACTCTATTCTGACTGCCAGTTGCCTAAGCAAATTATGTTACCTTTTTCCATGGTACTCTTATCTGCAGATATTTTTGTGTTGAAAGTTAGCTGTTTGGTGACACTACATTTGGCGGTGAGCTTATGAATGTGAGAAGGTGTTTTGGAACATTAGCAATTATAGCATTGGATGGTGGATAAAGAAATAGATATATAAATATTAGACCGATGCACGGTTTTCCAGTGTATGTTATTTTCCATATAAAGATATAGAACATTTCATAAAATGTTCCCAGACCATTTAAAACTCAAAGAAATGCAGCTGACGCAATGAAATACATAGAGTACTTGTAAAAACATACAGACACGCAAGTGGATTGCTGCCAGACAGAAAATTTAAAGGCGGTTTGCTTAACTGCAGGGTGCTAGATTTTGTACATGTGCCATGCTGAAACTGTTAGTAAGGCTGGTGTTGTGTTGCTTGAGAAAAGCAGATTGTATTTGGACCTTTTTAACTCAGATGTTTCTAATGTCGATATTTTGGTGACATTATGGCTTTGTGATTGACTCAATGTGAAAAAAGAAGATTTCACCCTCCTGCATAAAAGAGAGAATTTTTAAGAAAATTCAAGCAAATTATTTGTATTTTTTGTGTTAATTTTTACAAAATGGCTTTCATAGTTTTAACTATCAGACTGGATCTTTGTGCTAATTGAATGGAAGTTTATAGGTTGGACTTTGGTTTTAAAAAGCATTGCTTTCTGCTTCTTACTTTTTTTTTTTTTAAGTACTGTATTGCTTTAGAGAACGTTAAGGACACATGAAGTTTGTTTTTTGTAAAAATCAGGGGCCTCAGCAAAAAGCAATTAAAAGTTTTATGCTTGAATCATAGTAAATAATAATGCATGTGTTAATTTGGAACATTGTTTGGTTAAAATCTGGGGATCTCATTTTAGAGATAGTCTAAGAACAGTTTAAGGAAATTAATTGGTGGTGTTACATTGCCTACCATAGAGGCAGTGTTTTAGGGAATAGTTATGAACGGTCTTCATCTTGGCATTCCATGGCCATCTTTACCTTCAGCGTGTTAAGATAGGTTGATTTTTCTTTTCATCCATTTTCCTTCTCTTTTTCGACTTTATTATATTGTATATATAAATGAAATGTATTTTTAAAATGATGAGTTTATTAGGATAATTTTTTATTAATGTAGTATAATTGAAGAGGTTTAAGAACCTTCTCTCACCTATATGGAAGAAACTTTTCTTTTTTTAGTAGAAGAATATACTATGAGTTTTGATTTCTGATCCTTTTCCTTTCACAAAATGGCAAAAGAAAAATAGTCTTTGGTTTTATGTTCATTGGTATTTGATGCTTCCCATGAAGCACAAACTATTATAAGGCAGAGGACATGATATCAAACATTTATATGTGAGCTATTTCTGTGTGAAGTTTTCTAGTTGAAGAATAAGTGTTAACCACATGTCAATTGGAAGAAAAAGAGTAAGGCTTAGATGAGTTTGTGGCTTTCCCACCCTATGTTTTATTATGTCCCTCAGTGGCTTAGAGTTGCATTTTTTTGGTCTCTAGACCAGATTTGAAGTTATGTTTCAGGAATTATAGTTACTGCCTTCTTTTTTTAGGCTCCCCTATTCCTCTTCCTTCACTCTCCCTTTACCCCCATTGCACACTTTCAGAGCCCCTTTCTTTGTATCCTACTGGCAAATCCTTCTCTGCGGGCCTAGTACTTTTCCTACCACACTGTTAGCACCTCCTGGCCTCTGTCCCAGCAAGGGCTGAGCCCTTCAGGCTGAAGATAGGCAGCAGCAGCTTCACCTGGCCCACTCAAGCAGCCCTGAATTGGTATTGCAGGGATATTACTCCAGAATTCTAATAGTCACAGTCTAGACATGTCGTTAGTTCTTTCCCAGTAGCTGAAGATGAGGGTAAAGGAAGACATTGATCTCCACATTTAAGCCATTCATGAGAAAGACATCTCAGGAGCTAAACTAGTTTGCAGAGTTTCAACTTTTTTGCATCACCCATTTTGGGAAGTGCTACTTGTGGTGTGATCTTTGGAATATTCCTACTTTTGTTGCTAGTCTTGAGTTTGAAAGAGTAACATCCATGGGCTTTAATGACTTGAAGACTGGTGTTTCTAGGATTTAAATGCAGTATGTGAACAGGCCCTTACTGTTTTCTTTTCTTGATTTTTTTTTTTTTCCACTGAAGAACAATGAACCCTGTTTCTGTATTGTGATTTGGAGAGTTTTAACTTCTACATGGATTTACTTTTACAGAGAAGTAAACCAGTGTTTTAGTGTGTTTTTTAAAAATAGCTATGAAAAGTGAGAAGTACACATCGTGATCACTGTTAGAGGGGAGATCTTCACATACTGGGCTTTTCCATAAGTCTTTGGAATTGATATATGATTCCTCTGAAAGATATTATTCTGATCACTCCCCTTAATGTGTCTCTGAGGAATCAATTCTTTTTCTTATTAGAAAAGGTTGAATGTTTTTCTAATCAATAGTAAGTGAAGTGCTAATAGCTTATAATTAGTTCACTTCTTTATTGATTTGGAGAAGATGGCATTGGATTATCTTGCAATTACAATTTGAGAATAAAGTGATCCTGTCAGTAATTCCATTTTTAATAGATGGTCGTGAAAGGCATTCTTATTTGCGTATTTTTATAGTTTTTGAGCAAGTCTAAATATATGAGGTGGAACATCATTTCCGATATATTTTGTTTACCCTAATAAGCCAAAAGCATTGATTTTGTTTTGAAGAAAACTTTGTCTTATTCTATCTGCATTTCCAAAGAGTTCGTAAGCATTTTGGGAAAGATATATTTTATTTGTAAAAGTGGTTGAGTTTTGCGTTTGTTCCTTGAAAGAATTCTTTCCTTATTCCCCCCACTCCCCCAGTGTGAAACTGGTGCCTAAGACGGTTTCTCAAGCACACATCTGTAACTGTGGAAAGGAGGCTTCTGATTAGAGAAGAAAAGTCAAGCAGGTTTAAGACTCATTTTCTCTGGAAAAATATATTGAAGGCAATTTGCAGCTGGCAAGATTTTTGCATTAGGTAATAGTCTAAAGTTAACAGTAGCACCAGGTCTTTAAAATTTTTCTTTTTTATATTTCTGGAGGAGGGTAATGGGAGTGCCTTACTGAGTCCTTCCTTGTGCTCATCAACATAGCAGCCTCAGCTGCCCCCCTTGGATCCCCTGCCAGGGCTGCTATCATCTTCTGATCAAATATTAATGTGTGATCCTCTGCTTGCTCACTAATCCAAAGCCAATTAATATTATCTGTCAATTATTTACAGATCCTGAGGTGCAGAGGCAATTCCCGGAGGACTACAGTGACCAGGTTCGGAATGCGTAATTAATTTTTTACATGACAAAATTTATTTCAGAGTTGTTCAACATATTATTACTGTTCTTTTTACTGAAAAAGATAAATGAATTTTTAGAAGGGAAGAAAAGCAGTAATTAGGAACCAAAGATAAAAAGTAAAAGTAGGATCGAAAACATTGGTGCTAGATTTGGGGTGTTACCTTCCAGGGGTAAATGTGCAGAAAGTAAGGAAGAAAACCCATCACAAATTTTCCTTCTTAGTTTGAGGTGTGTTCCAGTCTGCAGTTCATTATGGTATCCTTTTTGGATTGCCTATGAACTTTTTTATTCTAATGCTATTTAAGCAGTCAAGAAACAATGTAATAAAAGGGCAAGGAGGATGGACGTTGGTAACATTTTTCTGGAATTTGAAATGGATAATAAACTTTGTTCTATTAATACTGGAAGGAGAAGATGCACATGTGGGAATGGTCTTGAGGGTGAGGGCACTTCTGTTAATGGCAGTGAAAGTTGAGGTTGGTTGGTTGGTTCTCCCAATCCAAATTTTGGGTATTCTGTGAGCACAGAATGGAGTGGAAGGAACTATTATATATTATATGTTTGTCTGTTCTATAAGTACAATAAATTAGATATTTGATTCACAAAATAGTGCTGCAATACTGATGTTGCTCGACTCTCTACAGTTAGCTCTAGGTTATATGTTCAGGATTCCAGTTTCTATCTTGAGAAATATTGGAGATGTTTTGTAACTTTGGGGGGGGCACCTTACAAATATGTAATTTGGCGCACTTTTAAAAGCAGTTTTGAAATAAAAACATTCTTGATTACACGGTATAAGACAACTTTATAAAAACCTTTCACATGTGGGATATTATAAACAAAAAGTAGTATCTGAAGTACATCCATTTAATTTTTTCTGTTAAGTCTTTAAATCAGGATAAGTACAATGGAATAGAAATACCCAATACAGTAGTAGTAACACATTTGCAGTGTGGTCTGTTGTATGAAGAATAAGGTATCGGATATATCTTTATGAATAAAGGGGGCATAATGTGACGGGACTATAATTGGATAATCAGTATAATGAGATGCTTTGTAATGAAATTTTATGGTAAAAGAACCAAAAAGAACTGACATGGTTTGCTTTGTGTCTGATCTCAGACTTTAAATAAGACTTTAAAAAATACTGATGTTTTCCTACTCCACCCATTGTTTCATCTTCCAATGGGAGAGTTAAATTTTTATTTTGTCTTTAATTACTATGGGATTGAGTCCTTTGGATTTAAACTACACAGTCCACAGATAATAGGACCTTTTCGCTAATGACTTTTTTCTAAACTATACCTAAAGGGTGGAAGACCTTAAAGTAATGTTTAAAATACATGTGAGGTCATCTCTTCTAGCAAATTGTTGTTCTAAAATCTTGTGTCTAAGTAAATAACCTTTGTGGGCCCATGATCTGAATTTCCCAGTGAGAGAAAATTTTATAGGAGAAAATTTAAAATGGCATAGTTACCATCTGGGTCTGTTCCTTTAAACATAGTTTCTTACTATATCCGAAAGTTTTTGAACAACGTGATTTCTTTTTTAGTGTAACTTTAAAAAATTGCATGGGTAATATGTTTATGACAAAAAATGTAGAAGCTACAGATAAAGCAAAACTAAATTTAAAAAAATGAAAAGAAAGAAAAATCATCTGGTTTTTTACTACTCAAAGATAATCGCTATGACAATTTGGTGTCTATCTTTCCGTGTTTATTTCTCTGAGTACACGAGTAAGTGTGTTTGTTTGAGGAGAGTATATATATGTGTGTGTGTGCATACATGTACTAGCCATGCATGTGTGTGCAGAGAAAAAGACAGACTATCATCCATTTCACCATTACATGTGGAGCCCAGTTTACTGATTAAACATTGTCATCAACTTCTTTTTACTTTGGTTAATGGATAGCTTTTCAAGTATTTCATATATTGAAGTTGGAATAATGAAAATTATAGTGTGACTCTAAGAAGTATTCATAACTTCAGTTATTTTAAAGATACACATAGGATATTGTTTTTGTTGTTATTGTTTAGATCAGTGATATAGTTTGAAAATTTGGAGAATGAGAATCATGGGCTGGATGTAAACTTACGAGGCTGTGTTCATCTCTGCCTTGGTTAGCGTCTCCTCTGGCTTGATGCACATTATTTCCCTTTTTTACCTCCTATTTACTCAAGAAATGATTAATAAGGATCTACCTCGTCTTTGGAGACATACCTCCAAATTCCCAGAAATCTGAGAATTGTATCTGCTGGCAAAAAGAATGAGAACTTCCTGTTTCTTATTTATCTTTTTGTCATTTAGGTTCTAATATTATGTTTTTCTTCTTTCCATGTGTTAGATTAAACCAAATTATCTTTCCCTGTGGTCTATCTATTATAAAGGAAGTCTTAGAAATATTCCTATTACATACAAACCTTAAATGCTGAATATGCACTTAATCTAGACAACATTTCTAATCTTAAAACATTTATGTTGTAATCCATAAGGAATATTTGAGATAATTTATCACAAAGTAAAAGCACTTATTACCACACATGTGCACTCACGCGCACACACACACACAAACTCCCCCCCACCCCCCGTTTTTCTTCTCATTCGCCTAAACTACCAGTGCTTGTTTTTACATATAGTGTATTTCCCATGTACCAGCACACTTGATCAGAGACGCTTGCTGCTGCTAGATGTTTTATTCTGTGTGTTCTTTGTACCTTACAGTAAAAGAATCTGTCACAAATTATTGTGGCTCACTGCTTTAGAAACTGAGAAAAAAGGGAGGTTAGATTGACATCTGTGACTGAATAATGATGACCAGCCTTTTGGCTCTCCTTGAGCCACAAAGCTAGCACTGCCTTTAGAGTGGAAAAAGAAGTAAGAAGAAAGGGGAGGGATAAAAGAGAGTTACAAATCTGTGGTCCCGGAGATGTATTACTGTTGGGCCAGTTGTCTGCGTGGTATGATAATCCATTTTGATCTTCTCTGTCTTAATTGTCTGCTAAAGACAAATGGGCAGTAAAAGTTCATCAGTTTCATCTTTTTGCTTCTCGTTTAGAAGCAGAATAAATGATCCATCACTACAGAAGAAGCCTTTCTTTCTGTCACGGAAGTAATGCAGACCCAACACGTTTTATTAAAATGTTTTCCCCTCATTATTTCAGTCCTCTCAGCTCTGATAGATCTTACTGTTTCATAAAAAATGTAATCTGAAATGTAAATAAGGGTCTTGATACAGAAGGAAGAAGTAATGAGCAGCCTGAGTCACATTTTAGGACTCTTGATTGTAATTACTGACAAAGTGATTTCTCTGTGCCCCATTTTTTTCCCTCCTTAAGTTGTCTGTGACACCCTCAGACCACAATGACATCTATGGTTTAAAACCATTAAATCACTGTAGCACTCAATATTTCATTTAAAAATCTGGTAAGCCTGCTATCTTTCAACCTGAGAATACAGGCTTTGTTAATTCCTGAAAGACTTGCAATGACTATGTGTTCTAAAAGGAAAATAAACAAACATTAAAAAAGGCAAAAGCAAGGTCCTTTTAGGGTTCATATTATTTATTCATCTGCTTTTGTTTAATGCTTAGCTGGTTTAAATACTAAAACATCAACATTAGGATCTTGACTTGAAAAGAGTCTGTATTGTTGAGAGAGCTTTTTAACAGCTACCTTATGAATTTTTCTTAAATTGTATCTCTCCTAAGTATAATATGAAGTAGTCTAAAATTTCTTTTTAGGGTTAGGATTACTGAATTACAGACATAATTTTTGAGTTACTGTGGGTTTGGTTAGATCAGACTAATTTGTTTTCAGTCTCTTGCCATAACTTTAGGTATTGTGGCTCTTAATAAAAGCCTATCCAATAGAAAAATTTTGTTAAAGAAGGACAGAACCATGACGATAATGTATTTCTATCATTTCTAGAAGTGGTTTGTCAAAGATTAACATGTTAATCAGACATTAAAAATAAGGGAAAAGACATGAATATCTTTCCCTGCTGAAAATAGTCTTGTAGTTAAGTGGATTTATAATTATTCTATTATGGATACTGTGCTCATTCATAATTATGGAAATAATTGGTAAAACTTTACTTATTGTGATTAGTGCAATTTTAATGAATATTAATTGAATTAGGGAGAAAAGGACAGCTAAATTAACATGTTAACAAATTATGGTTACCACTGTCATCAAAATCCCATCTTTGGCCTTAGAACATTATATAATTTTTTCAGATTAAAAACATGACCCCTTAATAATTATAATGTATAGTAAGGGATAGTTTGGAATAAAGATATAGGAACCTGTCAGAGAGAAGATTTTCATAAATAGTCTTATAATGTACCAGTATAATAGGTATTGCATATACAATTTTAAAATGTATTAGTTATAACATGATTACTTCTTGTACTAAAACATGTAGAATTAATCATTTGTTCCCATAATTGCACTTTTTATAGGTTTTATAGCCTGAATGTGGCGATTAGAATTGAGTGTGCTAGAAGTTGCTTCTCCAGTGTACTCGTCTGTTTTTTGAAGAAATACAGTAACTGAGAGCTCTTAAGGACAGGTCTGAGCATACTTACCCACCCTGTATATGTAGATTGCTATTTACAGTTGCAGGTAATTTTTCTTTCCACTGGCACTGAAACAGAGGTTATAATGAAACCAACAATCTTTATGCATTTATAGAAACTATAAAAGTTTTATGGAAATCTTTATATAGAAACTAACAGTGTTTCTTGTACAAGCTCTATAAGCAATATAGAAACATGGTACATTGGGAAAAATAAAAAGGTGCCCTTACTCTTACGGTTTTATATTGCCTATGTGATTTCAAAATGTCACTATAGGCAGTTAAACAAATTATAGAAACATATATCAACTATATACTAAAAAGGAACAAAAATATGTTGCATAACTCAGGCTAATTGTGATGGAAATTGGCATTTCTGAATCTCATGTAATTGCTTAAATATGGAGTTTTCATCTGTTCATGCTTGAGGTATGCTCTAAAGAAAACATTTCTTAAGCTTATAGTTTTTGTTATTTACAGTACAACCTGTGTAAATCAACTGAAGATTCTGATTAGAAAGACAGTAGAGGTAATACTTAAACAAGTCACACCACTCGGATATGCATGATTATCTCATTCTTTTTATTGAGCTCTTGTGTATGAAAACTTTCCTCTTATTTTCCTCCCAAATTTTGATTAGCTAGAGATAAAACATTTCTGTTATAAAACTTGTTCATACCCTGATTCATGGAAAGAATACTATTTAATAAGAAAACTGCAGATATAATCAGCTGTTCTTAAATTTGTTTTGTTACTATGAAAGGAAGCTTCATTGTACCAACATTGTGTAATGTGGCACACATTGATATAAAGTGTAAAATAATAAAATTTGTTTTCTTTGGGCCCGGCGTGGTGGCTCATGTCTGTAATCCTAGCACTCTGAGAGGCCAAAACAGGTGGATTACCCAAGCTCAGGAGTTCAAGACCAGCCTGAGCAAGAATGAGACCCTGTCTCTACTAAAATAGAAAAATTAGCTGGGTTCCTATAGTCCCAGCTACTTGGGAGGCTGAGGAAGGAGGATTGCTTGAGCCTATGAGTTTGAGGTTACTTTGAGCAACCAGGGCAACAGAGTGAGATTCTTTCTTTAAAAAAATTGTATTTTTCCCCATGGTTATTAGGCGGAGAAATGTAAGCAACAGTGTGCATTATCTATATAAAATGTTACATTGATTCCATAAAGCTTCTCCTGGTTTTTCTATAATGACTTGTTTTAGCCATAGATCTTTGCATTGTAATGGAGAGTTTGGGTTTGTACTCCTTCAAGACTTGTATTCACCACACTCGTCAGAAATGGAATTGGATGTGGGTGTGTCCTATTTCTCTTGGAAACTTTTGAGCTTTCTTGTTATTTCCATTATTCTCCAAAGTGGGTGCTGCCATGTGTCCAACCTACTAATATGGTCTAGCCACATTAAAGACACTTAAAATGGTGAGGTCATCTTTGATCTTGAAACTTTTTATGACACTATATACCATGGTACAGAATTTATGAATTTACTTGAATCTCATCCAATGGATTTGCCTATATAAGTGTCAACTACTTTAAAATGGCTCCACAAACTGGTCTTAAAGAGACCAATAGACAGTTACAAGTGACTGTATGTTTTGATTTTTTTCTCTTCACATCTGTTTTTGGTGGCAGAAACAGTCTGGGAGATGAAGTTTGATTTTGTGCATTAATTGAATGAGAGATTCATAAATGTTGTATTGTCTTCAGACTTTGAGCCAGATATCATTTCAGGTAATGAGGAGGAGAGAAGTGAATTTCGCCTCTCCTGAAGGAAATTACTATCTAGTACAGTGGTTCTCAATCTTTCTAATGCTGTGACCCTTTAACACAGTTCCTCATGTTGTGGTGACCCCCAACCATAAAATTATTTTTGTTGCTACTTTATAAGTGCTAATTTTGCTACTGTTATGAATCGTAATGTAAATATCTGATATGCAGGATGTATTTAGGCGACCTCAAAAGGGTCGCGGCCCACAGGTTGAGAACCGCTGATCTAGTAGGCTATAAGGGCAAAGCCGTCTAAGGTGTTTTGTTGGTTTGTAGAACAATCACCAGGACACTTGAAACTGGGAATGTCTCAGAAAACTAAGACCATTGGTGCTGGTTCCTCCATGAGTTCTTTCTTGTTCTTTGTCATGTGAAGCCATAGAGTAAAGTCAACAAATGGTATAGAAAAACCCAGGTGGAAAGTCTTAGAGCTGCCCTTGAAGATCACCTTTTGGGCTTGGTTAGATTTTACTATTGATTCATGGGCTTGTCAAGCTCTTGCTCAGAAAGATTGCTTTCCATATTTTTTAGTAACTTGACAGTCTAGAATCGTAGTGGAAATGTAATTTTCTTACCCAAAGGTGTAAACTCTCAGTCTCTTCAGACCCTGAGACCTGGGGGCTGATTGTTAGCATGATAGCAACAAAGTACTCTGCTGAGGCAGCCTTCTTGAAGTGGAACATCAGTGTCCACGATTGCACCTAATGTGGCTGTTTTGATGGACTGCATTACCGATTTCTAGAAGATTCATTGATAGCTCGCAGACATACAAATGCTTCCCGGATTGAAGCATTTGCTTCAGTCAGACCTGCTTCTTTGTATATGTTTTTAAACAGTGTCCCGTTGTTGACAATTGGCTGGCTTAAATGTTTTCTGAGTATAGGTTCATGGATGGATAAAAAATAATCTTAAAAATTATTCTGTCAGGTGTTGCCTCTTATTTTCCCCATGTTGTTGACTTTGTCACAAAGTGTTTTTTAAAGTGTTTGCCAAAGAAAAAACACTTTTTGCATCAAAGAGATACTATTCTGTAGTAGCCATATCCTGAGTTTTTTTCCCACTTGCAAAAACGTATGAATTTAAGAATGGAATGGTATTGAACTGGCTTCTTAATGAAACTGTATTTCAACCTTAAACATTTAGTGGAACTCAATTGAAAAATTGAGGCATTTTTTCTGACTTAAAACTCTTCTTTTAAGTTGAAGATTTCTTCCCAATTTGGTCACTCCCCAGCTGTTACAGTTATATAGAAGGAACTCATTAAAAAGACACGTTCTTTTTGAGCCTTTCTTTCTGAAATCACGCCAAGCTATACAGCTATGTTGTACTACTACTTATTTGAATCTGACTCTGGGAAATGGTAATTATGCAATCCTTACTTACACATTTTTATGAGATGTGTTCTTTTGGTTTTATTCTGGCTTCCAAAAAGCCCCACTAAATTGTAGGTGTCTGTGAGTACTATTGCGTGGTCTTGCTTCTCGTGGGTTTTGCAATAATTATAACTGAGTGGACTATGTCTGCTTTTGAGAGCCATTGTCTGCCTCTTATCTTTAGCCTCATGTGATCAGTCTCAGTTGCTCTTTGTTTGTGCCTACAAGTCTGCAGTCACCAAGTCCTGTTCATTATCCTTCCTAACTACTCTCTAGTCCAGTGATTTTGAACCAGTGTGCCATGAAAAATTTTAAAGATCACTAATTAAATTATTTTTGAAAGAAGTTCAAAACACAGTAAGTATATTCTTTTTTTCTACTCTTTTTTTTTTTGATCAACATAATTTAAGTGTGCTGTGAAAGTTTAATTATAGGTTAAAGTCTAGTCTGTCCTAGTTCTTCTGTTTCCCTCCACACTCTCATTCTAAGCTCCACTCCCATGGACTCTTCTTAATAGCCTATAACCCAGTGACCTTGCAGTCCTACCCTCCTTAAGATGGCTGGAGATATCTAAACTTAACCAAATCAAATCATACCATTTCATTATAGTCAAAACTCTTGATGGATCTGTGGTGTTTTCAGGATTTCCAAATTTCTTAACTTGGATTTGAGGCCTATTACCATCTGAGTTTGACCCAGCCTCTTGCCTAACTTCGTACCACCTCCCCTTCTAGCCCAGATACAGAACGCCTCACCATTTCCCAGCTTGCTTTGCTATTTCCTTCCTATGTAGTTTCACCAAACTGTTTTTATGGTTGGAATTTTTCTTCTTTTTGTCTCCCCATGCCTACCTTAGTAAACTGCTATTCATACTGCTTGAATCACCTGCTCTGTGAAACTTGTCCTAACTGAGGACAAGTCGCTCCATCCTTAGCTGTTGGAGAACACTTTGGAGCATCCACTGTTTAATCTCGTATCGTTTGTGTGTCTGTCTCTCTGTCAATCTGTGAACTCTTCAAGTATAGGAAAGGCTTTAGCCAGTGTAAGAAGCCCCTCTTAGCAGGTAGGATAAATTAGGGGCTCAGTGAATGATATGAGGTGTGATACAGACTTAATTGCTAAGCAATTGAGATTCTAGAAAGAATAGTGAAGATGCATGATAGTAGTGATTAGGAGCCAGACTGTTTGGGCTTTAATCCTACCTCTGACATTTCAGACTTAATTTCCTGACCTCTAAACTGGAGATAGTAGTAAACACCTTATGTGATTGTTGTGAGGGTGCAGTGATAGGAAATATGTGAAAGGTTTAGGATAACATTGGACACCTAACAATCAGTGATTATGTTTTCTCTACTGTTATTAGGGATGGACTGAAGGTAGCAGGGTAATCCTGTTGGATGCCTTTGTTTTGTCAGGTGTTATGGTTTGCTTCTGAGAATCTTTGCATCTAGAATTTCAGACTGATCCATGAAAGAATTTTGGAAAACCTTCCCTTTCTAAACCCATGCTATTTGTTTCTGAACAGAATTTAGAGAAGTCATAAAAGTAGGAGAGAGTATTTTGTCAGGTAAAGAAGAGATATAGGCTGGGCACAGTGGCTCAGGCTTGTAATCCCAGCACTTTGGGAGGCTGAAAGAAGAGGATCTTTTGAGTCCAGGAGTTCAAGACCAGCCTGGACAACACAGTGTGACCTCACCTCTACAAAACTTAAAAAAAATATATCCAGGAATGGTGGTCAGCATCAATAGTTCTTGCTCCTTGGGAAGCTGAGGTGGGAGGATCGCCTCAGCCCAGGAGTTCAAGGCAGCAGTGAGCTATGATTACACGACACTTTAGCCTGGGCAACGGAGCCAGACCTTGCCTCAGAGAAAAAAGTCCTAAATGTTTATGTTTTCAAATATACTGAAAATATAAAAACTCTTTAAATGGTGATGAAGTGGTTTCAAATAATGAGTCTTTAATTTATTTTATTCCAGTTGTTAAATCTATATGTTGAGATTCCCGTGTTCAAAATCTCAGAAATTTAATAATGAGTATCACAGTCCTTGGAATAGAGCCCTTTTGATTGTATATATTACTTTGTATTACTCAGGTAGCTTTCATTTTTAATGTACTTATATGCAGTATAGTAAGCTTAAGATTCCTCTGGCTGTTGTAATTTCAAATTGTGTAACTTTGATTTTGGTCAGTTTCAGATTTAAAATGTGTTATATAACACGAAGCCCAGACTGTGAACTAGTGTGTGTGTATGTGTGTGCATGCATGCACTTATACACATAGCAGGTAGGGGGTTGGTGGGTAGAAATGAAAAGGTACTTATAAAATAATTGAGACAGCCTGGCAAAGAAAATTGAGCTTATCAAAGATCATTTCCTTATGTATCAATCTTGTAAATTGTATGTTATAATGTTTCATGTTGCTTTATCCCAGTAATGTTCTTATCTAGCCTCTTTGTCCTGTAAAATACTGATTCAGTTTCCAAAATTCAGCTCAAATGTCACCTCCTTTGAGGAGTCTTTCGTACCCCTCAGGTAGACTTGATAACACCTTCCTTTTTCCCTGACCATATTCCTACTGGAAAACCGAAGTACTTTATATTTGTTTATGTATCCTCTCCCTTTCCCCAGCAAAAAGTCAGATTCTTGCCTGGTTAGTGTCCAAGTCTCTAGGACCTGGCACTGTGCGTGGCTCTTAGGCCAAATATTTGATATATAATTATAAATAACTAAATAGCATTCGCACTATGATCTTGGGGCTCAGAATTTGAACTAGGTAGGATAATCCAAAACATTTATTAAATCCCAACTTTTCTACCCAAGGCTTAACTGGAGGTGTTTCAGATTCTTGTCTTTGAATTTATTTTGAACTTGATCTAGTTTTAAAAGTATAACCTATGAATTGTTGAGAATATTATTTCTTCCAACCTGCCAGATACTTATCATTTCTATAGATCTAAACTCCTAGAAAATTGGGAAGTATTTTTGGATTTTTAAGATGTATTTAAGACATAGATTTAATGACAGCTGGAAATACTTTTCATTATTCATGTCTCAATTATTTCTTAAGAAATGTCATCCCCTTTTAAATTTTTAAGTGCTTTTCTTTTTGGTATGCTGGGCCCAAGGAAAATTTAGAAGGCAGATCTTGCCGTGTTGCATGAGGTTTGACTTCGGATATGTCATTATGGGCAAAGGCATTATGTTTTCCACCTCGTTTTCTTCATCTATAAAGTGAAGACATGGTAGTAACTTTGTGAATTGGCAAAAAAAGTAGTCTTAATGCATAATACCTGAATTTATCTAGTTCAGTGAATGCTTCATGATGTAGCGTGAGGGGAAAAGAAAGAAAGTTTCGATGCTTCCGTGTAATTGATGATGTCTGATGTGTCAAGTCCTGAAATGTAGGTAAGTCCTTACTATCTATACAGAGCCTGGAGTCCAGTGATTAAAAAGGAACTCTTCTAACACCACACCCCAGTTTGCCAGCCTAAGGCAGACAAAACAGCTATTTATTCTTTTTTCATCTCCAGACAACCCCTGGTTATTCCGCTTTCTAAAACTCTGGTGACCACAGTATCCGATCCAGTATACACTTGAGATTGAAGGGAAATCATGGGCATAACTGGAATGTTGTGGGTAAACCGGTATGTGAGATTGCCCTGCCCTAATGCCCTGTATCAGAGCAACACAAAATCTTCCACCCCACTGCTGAATTGGAAAGTGAGGTGGGGGAAAGTCTTAAGCTTCAGCCAGTATAGAGGGCTGTGAGTATTTGTGACAGTTAAGACAGAATGCTAATCAGATAGTGCTAGAGATTGAGAATCTCTCTCTTGACCAAGTTAGGCAAGTGACTTCACCAGTCTACCTGAGACTCATTTTGCTGAGCTGCGACGTTTCCTTTCATCTACTATACACGGGTGATAATATCTGCATAAGGTTACTGGTAGGATCACTGAGCATATGTAAAACTTCTATTAAATAGCACAAGACCTGACACAGAGTCCTTTTCCGCTTGTCAGGTAACCACCCTCTGCCCTCTGAGGAAAAAAAACCATTGCTCCATGGAAAACAGAAGAAATGCTGAATAGTTTCATTTCATAAGCAGAAGAAAGGTAGATGAGTCAATTTAGAGTCTTTAAATTTTATGCATAATACATTTATTATTAGGCAAAAACATAATCAGGCAGAAATGATAAGCCTTTGACAGAAATAGCTAATATTACATTTTTATAAACTTTAATATTCTTCTCTATTCTTTTCACTTTCTATGTCAAGAATAAATATTAACCTAAAGTTTGAGTCTCTGATCAATTTGTCTGTGCTTTGGCCCATTTGGGGCACTGCTTCCTGGGAGGATTAAACAAGAAGACCTGTTAGCACGGTGCTTAGTAAGTGCCCGGTGAATGTTATTTTTTCCCTTCTAACTCTCCAGACTATCAGCTAATCTTTTTTTTTTTTTT
>CAUYQV010181959.1:0-23669 GCA_963574575.1 Galagoides demidoff
ATTTGATCCTAGTGAGCGTATTACCTCCAGAGTTCCCACTGGAAATGGGTACTCACCATCCCTCACAGAGAAATAGAACCACCTTGGCCCTAAATTCCAACCATTACAGACCTGCCAAACAGCTGGGAACTTTACTTTCAGGTTTTACCATAAACTGTTTAGGAAGAGGCAATGAGAAAAATTAAAAAATAAAATATTTTCCCAACCATAAAGATCATGGCAACTTTATTTATCTTTTATCAACATTAATAGACAATGGCGATGCTGTTGAATAAATAGTGAGGAAGAAAGTTTCTGGACAAAAACTTTTAGTATATACAAAAATGTCCAATAGGAAAAAACATAATTACTATTGTCTTTAGAAGCAGCAGAAAACAGTAGTGCTAACTCTGACATCAGAGTTTCTGAGTTTTGAAGGAAGTAGAAGGGTCGTGGTACGGCCCTAAAGTAAGCAGTGGAGAAGTTACCGAGATGGTGGTTAGGACAACAGGCTGTGGTACCCCATAGCCTGGGTCAAAGGATGATTCTGTCACTTATAAATTATAACACTGAACATGAGAGTTAACCTCTCAGGACCCCACTTCCCTATCTGTAAAACAGGAATAATAATGCAACCTACCTCCAAGGCCGTGATGAGCATTACATGAGAAGAATCCCCAGGGGTGGTTTAGAGGACTCCCAGCACAGGGTGGGCATTTAATAAAATATTAACTCTCACAATGAAGAGAAAACATTTCAAAGCACCTAAGGAATCAGCCAGCTCCCACAGACCTGATGCCAGCAGATGCCCTGTACTTCACGTTCAGTCATTTATTAAATAAATATTTGTTAGCCATCTACATGCCTGTGATAGCACTGCACCAGGCACAGAGATGCCAGAGAAAGAGAGTCTAGACCCTCAAAGAACTTCCCATCACATCATTTCTGTCATTTTCCTAAATTGACCCTCCTGGGATGATGATGTAAGGCCTGCCTTTTTCATATTTAGAGTTCCTGCATTTCTGCCAAATCTTTATTTCACATCACTGACACATTTGTACTGTCTTCTATTTATTAGTTCATATTACTCTGCATTACTGAATCTACTTAGAAATAGAAAGCTTAAAATTAAGGACAATTTTTCTTTCTATGATTGAGCAAAATTCTTGTAATAGATCTTGGATTCCGATGAACTGGAGATTAAAAAATTTTGTTGTATATTTATTTTAGTTACTGGCTAATGGAAAACAATCAGATTTATTTTTAAATGAAGAAAATATACATCTGAACTAATTAGAAATGTTGAAAAAAGAGATTTCATTTCTTTCATTGTTTACCAATGACTAAGTGAAATGAAAAATTAAGAAAAAAAACATAAACAGGGCCATCATATCAGGCTAAAAGTAGTGTCCTTTACCAAAATATGTCTCTAATACATCTTATATATGCTCTGACCTTGTTATTCATGAGGTCTGTGATATTTTAGTTCAATAAATATAAAATTATATATCTCATGTATAAAGCAATTAAGAGAAAGGTAAAAAAGCTAAGCAAATCATCCATATGGAAATATATTACTTTCTCTGAATTTCATTGAGTATATAGGAATAAATTTCAAGAAGAAAAAACATAATAGCTAATTTTAAAATGTCTTACATAGTGAATGCTGATATGCATTTAAAATGAGATGTAAAAAACCCTGAGCTACCACTTCTTAGGAATGTACTTTTATGTAAGTACATATTCTCAAATTGTTGATACTACCAGAATAAGAATGTGAGAGTGAGTGTCAATTTTCAATTTTAGCATTTTATTCAAGTCACTACGAAGCAACAGTATGTAGCATAGGTGGGCATGGTCAGCATGGTCAATCTTGTGCAGGCAGGCTGGTGGACAGTCTAATGAGCATGAGGACATTGGAAGAAACTTGGAATATCTCCCCCATAAAACACTAATCAAAATCAATGGGAAAAAATAATGAAGCCCTTGTCAGTATGCCAACTTGACCAGGTAATCAAGGTTAACATAACCAGTGATAGGATAGATTGGCATAATGTACCTCCAGATGTGGCATATTGAGGAAAGCTATCATCGGTTTTCTGGGCTTCCTGACAAGAATACAGGGTTATCCTACAGGATGAGAGGGCTCTAATTCTAAGACCATAAAAGATACCAGAGAAAGACTGGAACTGCTCTAGATTGAAAGAGATGATGATAAATGACAAGCAAATGAGACATCTGTTCTTTGCTAGAATCCTGGGCCAAGAATAAAAAGAGAGACATTGTGTAGATAGCTGGTGAAATCTCAACACGGTCAGTAGATTATATAATTGTAGTGTCAATGTTAATTTCTTGACTGACGTTTGTATGTCAACTAAATTAGAGAGGGTCAGTGTTTTGCGAAAATACACACTATTTTTTATTTTATATTTTTAATTATTATGGGCACATAATAGTTGTATATATATAGTATACTGGAATATTTAAAAGTGATAGAACATTTGGTCAGTAAATACAATTGGAATAAGGGATAGAGGGTGAATACAGCAAATGAGCTAAAAATATTACAAAATTAGGAAATCTAGTAAATGAAGTTCTTTGAACTATACTCATAACTTTTATGTGGGCTTGCAGATGTATCAAATTTTTTTTTTTGAGACAGACTCTCACTTTACCAGACTCTCGTAGGTAGAGAGCTATGGCATCATAGCTCACAGCAACCTCAAACTCTTGGGCTCAAGTGATTCTCTTGCCTCAACCTCCCAACTAGATGGGATTACAGGCGCCTGCCAAACACTCAGATATTTTTAGAGATGAGATCTTACTCAAGCTGGTCTCAAACCCATGAGCTCAGGCAATTCACCCACCTTGGCCTCCCAGAGTGCTAGGATTACAGGTGTAAGGACACAGTGCCCGGCCTCAGTTTTTTTAATTAAAAGCAAATACTAACCTGGGAAAAATGCTGCATATATATGACTTAATATATATGTTAGGGGTATCCTTAATATATAAAGAGTTCTTACAAATAAGCAAGAAAGATAGCAAGACTCTCATATAAAAATGGGAAAGGATAGTTAAAAACAACTTACTAACAAACATCAAAAAAAAAGTTCAACATCCCTAATACTCAAAAATCAGTAAACTTGTCAGATGCTATATTAGCAAAACATTATTTTACAATATAAAGCTCAATAATTGAAAATGTAGTCTAGTCTATGTGTGAATGTTAAAGTTTAAGAGTATAAGTATTTAAAGTTCAAGTCATTTACAAAGCAAATTGCTTCCTTGTAGTTCACTCAAAACACTTATCTTCCTTCATTTTTGGTGCTGTTTAGGACATTTGTACTGGATGAACAAAATGGGTTCAAGCTGAAGTACTCAACAATTCATATATTCTGTGCTGCATTCAGTATCCTCAAAAATGTGTCATCCTACAATCAAATGTAATTTTTACAACACCCAGAGTTTTAAATAACCACAGGTTAAAGTACAGAGGAAAGATGACAGCATGTCAGTCATCTTCTTTCAAAATGATCAGTGGATAGAATCACTGAAAAGAGTCAAAACATGAATTACTTTTATTCAGCTGTTAGAAAACATATGAATACATGATTTCAGTCACAAAAAAAAGTTCCAAAATAAATGGAATTCTAAGAATAGACAACTTAGAAATAAGGGAAATAAAATTTCTTTAATAACAGAGAGAACATAATCTCCACTGTTAAGACACCAAAATAACATTTCACCTAGGCTTTTTAAAAAGGTACACACTTCATTATAACTAAGGGAAATAATAAAGAAACTTAAAAGTTAAAAATAAGTTGAATCTTTTCTTTGTTTGTTTGTTTAGAGATAGTCTCACTTTGTTGCCTCAGTAGAGTGCTGTAGCATCACAGCTCACAGCAACCTCCAGTTCTTGGGCTTAGACAATTCTCTCTTGCCTCAGCCTCCTGAGTAGCTGGGACTACAGGTGCCTGCCACAATGCCTAGCTTTTTTTGGTACAGTTTGGCCAGGGTCGGGTTTGAAGCTGCTACCCTCAGTATATGGGTCCAACATCCTACTCACTGAGCCACAGGCACCACCCCCCAAAAAAATAAGTTGAATCTTATTTGTGGATAATAAATTATGGAAGGATCATTATAATTTTTTAAATGATCAATTTGTAAAATTATTTTAAAGAACGAATCAAAAGTCTAAAAAGCATTTGTGAAGTTTACACTGAAATGAGAAAACTAAAATCAGAAGTGTTTTAATATCAAAGAATCAAAATATATTACAATTCCTCAACCTCCATCTTGGAAAAGATTATTAAAATGTCACTACATACCAACAACATATGGCAGATTAATAAAAGACAATTAAATAAACTCTGATGGCACATTGAAAACTTTGTTATTACACCCTGAGCTGATCCAAAAAATCTAACTTTGTCACAAAGACAAAAGAAAAAGCAATTCAAATACTATGGAGATGTTACTTATGATACTTGAAAAAATCCATTTTTCTAGTAATACAGCAATTTAAAAGTCTTTTAAAAATGAGACAATAAAATAGAAAAATAAAGAGCCAGTTTCAGTAACCCATAAGGTCTCTAGGAACAAATATAATAAAATGTGTATATGTCCTTAATTGTAGATAATAATAAAATAAAAGACAACATAAAAATGTAGCGATAAACCATATTCCTGCATGAGAAGACTGAGTAACATAGAACTGAAAATGATTCTAAAATTCATCCCAAACTGAAGTTTCAACTATAGCACGAATTTCTTAACAGGAACAAAGAGATTTTAACTATTAGATACCAAGTCTTATAAAACTATAGTAATCAGAGTAGGGTGGTATTTCTGCAGTAGTCAACAAGTAAATTAGTAGCATGGGACTACAAGGCCCAGAAACAGACTTCAGTGCTGATGACAATTTGAGGTGGCAGTAAATATCGTGAGAAAACATGGGTTGATGAAAAAATGACACTGATACCGCTCATTGCACTAGATAACCACACCTATATTTAAGTCCAAAATTCAATTTGTTTTTATTAGGCAAGACTAAAGAGCATTAAAATGGATCACACATTGAATATGGCAAGTCAGAGTAAGATGGAAAGTTCAGTACAAATGTTCTATTATCCTTTTTTAGATCTCAATTAAAAGATCGATGGAAAACTTATCAACATTATCTCAATTTATGCCACATGTGCATATTCATTGTGAAGTCAAATAATGTGCTGAGATCACTGCTCTTTCACTCTGAGTGACATAAACTCTTCAACACCCAAAGGAGAATGTTCAATAGCTTCAAGGACAGATTAATTTTTTTGCTTACTTCTAACAATTTCCCAATATCATGCTACATTTTGTTTTACTTTATGTATGGGACCAAATTTTCTCATATAAGATTTTACATTTTTCTTGAGTTTTCTAATTGGGCTTCTCTTTTGCAGGAGAAAAAAAATTCCTTCTTCACTATCCCATTAACATAATCTCACCCTTTATGGACAGAAAGTACTGATCCCACTGCATGTCGATTAAGAAAATTTAGTACATCAAGAAACATCATATAGACTGGAAGACACATGAAAAAGGTACCTGACAAGGAGTTAATATCCTTATTAAATGGGAGTTCATTTCAATAGTGAGAAAACATAGGAAAACGGACAATGTGTGTAAGGCAATTTATAGAAGAATACCTGAGTGACCAATAAACGTATGAAAAGTATTCAACCTCAGCAACAAAGTGTTACTTCTCACATACTGAATTGGAAAAATGTTTTAATCACTGTTGAAGAAAGTAGGTGACCAGGACGTAGCTAATGAGACAGCCATGAATTAAAGCTTTGTATGATATATGATATATATCACATATATATTTATAACGTGGGAAATTACACATACACAAAATTTGACAAGATCTATATCTATGTATCTATCCAATATTACAAAATTCTGATGTACACATAACCAGTCTATACAGAAATAGCCATACTGGTTGATTATAGTCAGAGTCACTTCTAATTCGTCACCTTCCTTCTTTGGTTGTTTACTGCTCATGCCATACCGGTTACTAAACAGTTTGAATATCACCCGTGAATGCAACAATATATTTCATTTGAGAAATGACTGTTTTGCATTTGCATTTTGTAAATATATGCACTGAAGACCTATATTTATAATATAAAGAAGGGTGTTTATGTAAATGTATTACTGGCAAAAACATAAACAGACCAACTGATGAATCAGAAGAGAGAGTCCGGAAATTATTTATAATATAAATATAAGATTCCGTTTCAAATGGAGGGGGGATGAGTTAAATAACTGGAACATTTGGTTATCTGTTTGAAAAATGTTTACAGCCTCATTTCTTAATTACACTAAAATTAATTATAGGTTTGTTCAAGAGTTAGCCAGGAAAACAATAAAAAAATTACAAAAACAAGACTACTTGATCTCAAAATAGAAAAAACAAGCAAAAAAACAAGCAAAAAAAAGAAAACCAAGCCCCCAAAAAACTACCAGGTAGAAATAAAAAAAAAAAATTACCAGGAAGAAATTAATTAAAATAATAAGCAAATAATAGGCTTAAAAACAGAGAAATATATCTATGCAAAAGAATAGCAAATCAAGAGATGAAAGGATCCTCAGATCACCACCCAATCTTTGACAAAGCAAACAAAAACATACCCAATCTTTGACAAAGCAAACAAAAGAATTCTGATTTAATAAATGGTGCTGTGAGAACAGGTTAGCCACACGTAGGTGACTGAAGCTACACTGGCACCTCTCACCACTTACAAAAATTAACTCACAATGGATAAAAGATTTCAATCTAAACATGAAACCATAAAAACCCAAGAAGAGAGTATGGGCTTAATCTTAGTGGCCCAGGGAAAAAAATCTGTGAAGATGCCCCACTGGCAATCACAGTGGCAACAAAAATAAATGAGACCTGAGCAAGTTAAAAAGTTTCTGCATAGCTAAGAATACAATCAACAAAGCAAAGAGACAACCTTCAGGATGGGAGCAGATATTTGCATGCTATGAATCCAACAAAGGGCTAATTAGCAGAATCCACAAAGAACTCAAGCAAATCAAGAAGAGAGCAAATAACCCCACTAAAAACTGGGCACTCGTCAGGAACAGAAACTTTTCTCATGAGGAAAGAAGAATGCCAACAAACACATGAAAAAAAATGCTCATTGTCCCTAATTATCAGAGAATTGCAGAAGCCACCTTGAGATCTCACCTATCTCCAGTGATGGCCCACATCACAAGGTCCCAAAGCAACAAATGCTGGCCAGGGTGTGAAGAGAAGGAAACACTCACGCACTGTTGGTGGGACTGCAAACTAGTACATCCTCTATGGGAAACAGCATAGCAGTTCCCCCAAAGAATTAAAAGTAGACCTACCATTTGACCTGCAATCTCATTACTGGGTATCTACTCAAAAGAAAGAGACGTTTTGCCACAAAGACATTTGTATTCAAATGTTTATAGAAAGATATGGAAACACTCAAGTGCCCATCAACCCGTGAATGGATTAATAAGCTGTAGTATATGTACACCATGGAATCCTGTTGGACCATAAAAAGATGGAGATTTTGCATCTTTCACTACAACCTGGATGGATTTGGAGAACATCCTCCTAAGCTATATCATGGGATTTAAAGACAACCATCCCGTGTACTTAGTACTGAATTGAAACTAGTAGGTTAACAAATATAGGCTCACATTAGAGAAAAACTCAGTTGGATAGCTTTGCAAATAAAGTAGTGGGGTGGGGACAGGGGGTTCATTGGGCTCCAATCTCACTACTACAATACAGGGGTATATGGCACACTTCTTGGGTGAAGGACACAGCTACAACTCAGACTTCAACCTTAACAAATACAAACTATGTAACCTACTCGTATGTACTTTCATATTAATCGGAAATTTAAAAAAATAAAGTAAAAACAAGCAAATACATGACTAGTATTCAGAATACAAAAATCCTCTTTAAGAAAAAATTAAGTTTTGGGGAAAGTTACAAAAGTTACATCTTCTAATGGTGTTGCATTTTATTACAAGGCATCATTTACAAGGAAAGGTAACAATAAAATGTTCCTGCCTAAAACATTCCATATGATAGGCATTTACACAGGTGACGGATTTACTCTTTCTACAAAAACAAATCATTCTGGACTAGTGACTGAAAAAAAAAATTTCCGTTTATAAACAACTTTTATATGAAATAAGGTATTAGTAAGTCATTGGGTCGCCACAGGCTTACAACTTGGAAGAACTATAGGCCCCTAAAATTTACATGTCAATATTTTCAAAAATGGCAAAAAGAGATATGACTAAGTCAGAAGTCCTTAGCAAAGCAAAAGAAAAATTAACAAACACCAATCTCAAACTCACCATTCCCAAGTGAACAAAAAGTTTTTAGAAAAATTTTAAATCACTAGAAATATTCACAACAAAATTTCACACAGAAGTTGCCAACATGTAGAGAACATTTTATAAATACTTCGCAAAACTGTGCAATGAAGGTAGATGTAGTTATAATTTCCCATTTTCCCTACATATGATGAGTTCAGGGGCAATTTTTGAGACACCCTATATCTCTAATGCCAAAAAAGAACTTTTAAAAAAGTAGAAAGCTTACCATTGAACACCAGATGGGCCAATTATTTCTTATGAAATTCATCTTACTACCATTAAAAAAAAAAAAATAACAAGGTAAAACAGAAATGGGTAGTATGAAAATATCAAGCAGGAGCACCAAGTTGGTTTCCTAACACATGGGTGGTTTGCTCCTGAATAACAGCAACCAATGCAACAGCCATGGACTGGCACTCTGCCCACCTGGAGTGAAGAGAGCAGGGCAAAGAAGCTACAAGACGGTCACAGTGGAAGGGCTTTGGTGGCCAAAGGTATTTAGTGCCTGATAACTGGACACAGTCAAGACCGGATGATGGTCTGGAAATACCCCTGTTTGTCTGAATCCCACAGCTGTGACAGGAGTGGGTATGAGCAGGTTAGTCTACAGAAGACTGCCACTTACTCTTTGGCCCTGCAAAAACACTGGACTACTGAAAGGAAGTCAAAGAAGGTCTCAATTCTTCAGCATGGAGGGGAGCTTTGTGCTGCATGAGATAACCTCTGTACGTTTGTTCAATGTGCACTTCTGTCCATCCCTTCACCCATATACAAATTTGGCACATGTAAGAATGATGAGAAGTTTCATTTGCTTCTTAAGTCTTAACTTTCCGTCAGGTTCTTTGATGAGCACCAGACCATGCCTGTGAGGTAATGATATATGCACACTTAGCCACATTAGAATATATAGTGCAATTTTCCTAATGATACGGAAGGTATTAAAACACTCATTAGAGATGTGATTTTTGTTAAAGATAAGTAATGATATAGAAATAGTTGCGGAGAAAAAAATCTAAGTTTTTTTTAATTACATAGAACTTGGAGTTTGAAAATGTAATTTATTACTCCTATTATCCTTAATGTTATTTATTAAGTAAAGTGCAATCAAAAAGTAAAGAGTGTAGCAGCTATTATGTCAAGTCTGTTAATTTTATCCATAATAAACAAAGTCATCTTTTAGTTCAGAACCATTAAGCCAAGTAAATATGGCCAGCAACTTCAATTTTTCCTTACTAACGTCAAGAAAGAGAAATGGCTTGATACATGACAAGCAGTCACAAGCATGAAGATACATCTTATCAACCTCATACATAAATATATTCTTACTCACCCAGAATGGATAATTAATATTAAGAGAGCAGGAAAAAAAAAATCTCATTTATTTCACCTCAAGTTTGTTAATGCAGATGATGGCAAATTACAAGACAGTTCTGTATTCATTTGCAAAGCTATTGCCACAAATTATTGCCATGTAAGCTATTTTCAAAGCATTCAAATTAGAAGCATAAATAAATCTTGGATATCAGGAAATTTTCTAATAATTCCATGAAAATGAATTTATATATCTAAAGCCCAAGATTATTTAAATTAAAAAAATATATAAACTTAAGAACACCATCTAGGGAGCTGCAGTAAATCTACAGTATGGAATTTTATCTACAGAAGAATTGTATTTATCCTAAAGAAACTACAGTTTTGAAAACACAGATGGAAACAGAGTCCTCTTAGAACTTGTGGGAAATTTCTGATTTATTTTCCCTGAAAAATACACCTTTGCTTTTCAGTGAGCCTTTCTCTTTTATGTTTCATGTAAAAATGGATAAGTGAATGTATATCTTCAAAGTATTTCTCTATTCTCTATTTTTTTCCTTTTCAAACATAGTCAGAGAAATCTGAGGAGAGAACGCCTTCAATCAGCCTGAGCATCTTAATCCTATCCAGCAAGTGCCATATAGTAATGCTGATGATGGTCAATATCTACAGAAATGGCAGAAGGGTCCACAATCTTTGTACCCTGCACTCACATGAAGTTTGTGGTTTGACTTTTAATATCGGCCCTCACTTGCAGAATATCCTTTAACCAGCACCTCCGTCTGGGAGGCTGAATGAGCCCTTGCTCATGGCACACCAGCGAGCTCCTGATGAGGTGCCATCAGGATCCTAACTATGCCACTTTGAAGCTTGGTTTCAGTGACAAGGTCTCACTAAAGCCCTTTGGGGATGCAGAGAAGCAGGGATATTTCCAGACCAATTCTGAGATGCTGTGCTAATCTGTCTTTCTTACTTCTGTGGTGCTTTCACCCACTTCAGACACCTTAGCGTCCAAACTTGCCATTAGTCTCATACGTCCAAACCAACTACGCTGTGTGATTAGGTATCCGGCATGAAAACAGTGGCTGAGGTGTTGCTACACACGTAGGTCATTACAATGTCGTTATTCTCTAAGAACTTGACTTACAGCTGTTTATAGGCGCTGGCTGCCAGTTAGTAAATTCCCTAGGCTACAGTTAATGACATTTCAAGATAGATTAGCAAATTGAGCATTCTCCAAACCCTATTGCCCCGGCCTGATGAAAACTTCGTGATGCCATTTACGGTCCCTGGTGCACCCACGATGACCTTTCTCTTCACTCATTTCATCACCCACCAAATATTTATTTAGCATCTAACTGTGTATGACAGCTTGACAGATGTAATGGAGTGCACAAGTCCAATGTACAGTTCTGGACAGCAGAAAAACTTAATTGTTGTCAACTATGTAAACATTTTAAATAAGTTCCCATGATAAAACCTTTAGAAAGCTGTACTTCAGAGTGTTAATGGTGGTTATCTCTAGATGCCAGAAAAACAGGTCGTGGTATTCCGGTAAATGTCAAAGAATTGGCTCTCTATTCTCTAGAGGAATAATTCTAAGACATTGGTCCATTTAAGAAAAATATGAAAAAAATAAAGGCCCATGGGAGAAAAAAAGTATATTTTTAACCTCCCTATTTTGTAGCATTTGACAATTTCCATAACATAATTTACTCACATCATGGCCAATTTTCAAGCTACTAAAGTAAAGTCAACTAGGTGACAAGGTTTCAACTCTTGTAAGCCAGTAAGCTGACTCCAGCACACCACTGACTGGGGGAGCTCCAGCGTCTTCTTTATACTTTTCACCTTTTTAAAACGCCTGACTGATAACAGTGGCTATGCCCCCTCCCGCCCCAGTGATAGAAAGTGCAGATTCCAGAGCAGAGATGGAAGTAGGTTTTTCTTCTCTAAATCCTGTTATGCCTTTTAAATTTTGAAATGTAGGCTATATTACCAATTCCCAAAAAAGTTACAACTTAAAATTTAAAAAGTTGGAGGGCATAGCAGTTCATACCTATCACCTTAGCACTGTGGGAGGCCAAGGCACGTGGATCCCTTGAGCTCAGGAGTTCAAGACCAGCCTGAGCAAGAGAGAGACCATGTCTCTACTAAAAAGAGAAAAAAGTTGTTGGGTGCCATGGCAGGTGTATGTAGTCCCAGTTACTCGGGAGGCTGAGGCAAGAGGATTGTTCGAGCCCAGAAGTGTAAGGTTGCTATGAGCTATGATGACACCATTGTACTCTACCAAGTGTGACAGAGTAAGAGTCTGTCTCAATAAATAAAAATAAAATTTAAAACTTTAAATGTTAACAATATGTATTTGTGACTAGGTGTGGTGGCTCACACCTGCAATCCTAACACTCTGGGAGGCTGAGGCGGATGGATTACTTAAACTCATGAGTTCAAAACCAGCCTGAGCAAGAGTGAAACCCCCATCTCTAAAAAATAACTGGGTTGTAGTGGGTGCCTGTAGTCCCTCCCAGCTACTCAGGAGGCTGAAGCAAGAGAATTGCTTGAGCTCAGGAGTTTGAGGTTGCTGTGAGCTATGATGTCACAGCATTCTACCAAAGATGACAAAGTAAAATTCTGTCTCAAAAACAAACAAAAAAATACAATATTTATTTGCTACAATTATAATCAAATTCAGTAGATGAGGTTTCCAATGGCTCCATTTTTACTGTTATATCATTAACATATAGATGTATTCACAAAACAGTTGAATAGCAGTAAAGACATTATATGTTAGCATACCAAAAGGAGTGACACAAATTTTTAAAATGCATTAGAAGCTAACAAAGGAAAAAATTAACATAAACTGGAAACACGAGTGAAAGCTTCATGAAGATGTGGGTGGAGTTCTGAAGTATGAGCAGGATTGGGACAAGCAGAGAAAAAGGAAAAGGGTGACGCAGAGACACTCAGCAGACTGGCCACACGCCTGGCACCTGTACCCTGCTGAAGGGTCTCACTTTACTCCACCACTCCCTGTCCCATATCCTACGCTCCCCCTGTATAATCAGGCTTCAGAGCAGGCTGCACAGCCAGGTGCTCAGTGCAGTCAGCCCACGTGGAGATAAAACTGGAGTCAGGAGCTGGTACAAGGAAGAGAGAAGCAGTCCCGCACCATGGCCAATAACAATGTTAATGTTTACTTAGTGTTTATTCTGTTGCAGACACTCTGAGGTCTAACTCAGACAGCCCGAGTCCACAGAGAGAGAGGGAGAGAGTTCTTGCTCTTGTGCTTTCTATCAGGCAGGCAGGAACGTGTGTGCAGAGGAAGAACCACTACCCCACCCCAACCTACCTATCCCCCAAAAAACTAAAAAATGCGCATCCTTCAGCAGGCTTGGATAAGCGCTCTTACCATATGACTAGAATAACCTAATGGAGGGCTAGCCCTGCACCTGATCCCTGCCAGTTAGAATTAACTGAGCTACGGAGGAAAAGCAGTTTCTATGAAATGTGGCCTGAAGGGCGAGGTCTTTACACTGGTTTCATACAGGAGGTGTTAATGGCATATGGAGCAAGAAAACTTGGTTGCATAGAACTGTCCTGCACATCACCAAGACCGTGCCTCCGAAGTGCAGTATAGTTTAAGACCTTCACACCTAGATGTGTGTCACCAGCATCGCTGCAGACTTGACTTTTGAAAGTGCATTGTGGCCTGATGTCGCCAGCCAACACAAAGCCCACGGAAGTGGTTCTCTAAGGACACTCACTCTCTTTGGCCATAAAAAGCCACGGGAGAATGAGAACTGAGCTGTCTCTAGGCTCAGCACCAAGAACAGCTGCATTCTCTTGATTACGTAACCAGATTTCTATTTTTTTCTCTGTCCTTACTTGCATATTTCATTTTATTTTATCTTATTGTCCCATAGGTATCTCTACAAATCACCTTCAATTTTTTGTGAAAGAAAGCAGAAAAGTAATAAAATAAATGTTAAGGAAAATTCATAGAATAAAACTAAAGAGATGGGTGGGAAAAGGCAAGATAACTATAGAATGTTAGTTTCAGCAACAATAACAGGAAAACAAAAACAATACAAGCCAAGACACAAGGTCTGTCGGGGTGAGAAGAGGTGAGGGGGTATCACAGGGCACTGATAAAAATACAAGAATCAATAAACAGAAGAGGTGGGTTTGGGTGCTGGTTCTGGCATTCACTAGCAAAGCAACACTGTAAAAAAAAGGGGGGGGGAGAATTGAACCTCCTCTTGCAGTCCCCATATACAAGGAGAGATGGGAGAGCCCGAAGCCTCAGCAGGGGGGCTCTGGAATCACACCTGCTCCTGCAGAACCTTTAACAAACAACTGATCTCTAAAGCTTTGCTTTCTCATCTGTAAAATGGAAATGACAGTACTGACCTTGTATTACCTTGGGATGTTAGTGGATTTTTTTTTTTATCAGCAAGTATTTTTAAGTGCTTTATGCAGATTTACAGATGAGGATCTTGAGGTACAGAAGAGTGAAATATTTCGCACAAGGTCACAAAGCCAATAAGTGGCAGAGCTATTGATACCGGAAAAGTGGCGCCCCAGCCAGCTCAGCTGAGCAGGGACCTGCCACCTCTGTCTTGGTGGCAGCAGCCGGCAAAGGAACTGACAGGCTGGAGCAAGCGAGGGAGCTTCCCTCCCCCACCAGAGGCTCCAGTAGAGAGGCGCTAGAGGACCTGCCGGCTCTGCCTTGGCAGCAGCTGGCACAGAAACCGGCAGGCTGGAGCCAAAGAGGGAGCTTTCCTCTCCCACCGGAGGCTCCAGTAACAAAAAAGACCGGCCCATCAGGGGAAAACACTGGCGATTCCTCCAGTGCATCCCTGATTGCTCCATTTTCAATCCTGCTCCTGACTGGTCTATTTTATAGACCAATCAGCTAAGCTCTCAGCTCATTGGACAACTACCCCTATATAAACCCCTGAGTAAAGAGCCTAGGGGCAGATCATCACAGATTGTCAAGGAAGATAGAGGAGAAGAGCAAGACTTTAGCAGATCATCACAGACATTTGAGGAAGAGAGAACAGGAGAGCAAAGACCTCAGCAGATTGCTGCAGACAGCTGAGGGAGAGATAGCAGAAGAGGAAGAGCTATAACACTTATACCCTGCTCTGCAAGGAAGTTTGGCTCTTTGTAAGAGCTATAACACCTGCATCCTGCTCTGCAAGGAGGTTTGGCTCCTTCTAAGAGCTGTAACACTTATACCCTGCTTGTAAGAAGGTTTGGCTCTTTGTAAGAGCTGTAACACTTGCATCCTGCTCTGCAAGGAGGTTTAGCTCTTTGTAAGGGCTGTGACACTTATATAAAACCTATTTTATCCTGCTCTGCAAGGTTTGGCTCTTTGTAAGAGCTGTAATAATACCTCTATAAATAAAACCTAACTTATTGTGTATCCTGTGGCCCATCGATTCATTCATCGAATCGTCGAGACCAAGAGCCTGGAAATCCAAAGTCAAAAATCTGGTATCACTATGACTGGAATGTTCACTTCCTTCTCCAAGTCTGCACTCTCTTTCCCAGGACTGAACACTGGGGACAAATGATTTAACAACCCAGAATGCACGGAGCACAGTGTCCAGCACGTGGTAAGTCTAGTAACTATCAGTTCACTCAGCAGATGAAAAGCATCATGGAAAAATATACTGCATCTCAAGTAGGGTCTTGTTTAGATGAATGTTGTCAAATTTATAGATGATACAAACAGAATGAATAAGTAAAAAGAAATTACAGAATTACTAATTTTAAATTTAAAAAGTATAGCTAGAAAGCATAAGAATTAAAAGATTTATGTATAAATACGTCCATCATGGTGTTATTTATTAAACTCAAAATGGGACATGAGTTAAATATCCACAAGTAAGAGTTTGATCAAACAAAATATGGCATATCCGTGCACACAGACCAGAGGACTGGATTAGAACATGACAGAGCTTCAGCACTAGTCTTTTGGTAAAGTGATTTGATGTATTTTCTTATTGCTTTACAACTTTCAGTTTTTTAGATTTTTGATAATGAAAATATAATTATCAACTAATCAATCAATATAAATATCAATATAACAGTTGAAAAAACAAATATTATTTTAAATGAAATAAGTCAATAGAAAGCTATACCTATTACCTCAGTAAATCTACTTCCTACGAAGTGTAAGAAAGGAGAGCAAGCCACTGTATTTCAGGCGTCCATGTCTCTACAATGTTTAAGGTGCTAAGATAATATCACATTATTTAATGAGTATTAGACGGAAAGTTTGCAGATTACAAGATTACAGATGCTGATCAGTGTGTACAGTTAGTATATTCAGTCTTGGGGACCAATGTAAACGGGACCATCATCATTCATGTAAATATGGGCAGTGGATCTAATGAAGTGCTAACCCATCAGCCTGAAAAGCAGCAGATGGAGTACCCAGCACTGGTCAGTCCAGAGTCAAGAGCAGCGAGGGAGGATGTGGCCGTGACCATCACATATGTACATACAGAATGTCTTCTAGAAGAGGCTGGGCGAGTTCCTTGTCTCTATAAGAGGACAGTGGGAGAAAGTTACAGGAAAGAAAAATCGAGTTCACAAAATAAAGGGGAAATTTTCCTACCAAATAGGAATCAGGTGGCTCTGTGAAAAAACCACCTTCCGTTATTAAGACCAAATGACATGGTGAGAGTCACACTGCTACAACAAGAAGCTCACCTGACCTCAGTCACCTGAGAAGGGGCTCGTCCCTGGGACCAGACACGTGCTAAGGGAAAACCCCCAGAACCTCTGAAGAAAGGATAGCTCCTTTTCTGTCTCTCCTAGTAGGTCTCAAGCTGGTTACTAGGTGAGTATTAGGATGGCACCCTCCCCTCAAACACAGGTAAGAACCTGGAAAAGACGGAACCCAAGCGGGGGTCCTGGGAAGTTACCGCTTGGAGATAGAGATGATCTCACAAGCCCTGAGCGCAAGCCAGATGGAGTGTCCCTAGGGAGAGTCACGTTTTGTTCTCCACATCCATACGCTGTTTGCCCTTTAGTGTGTAGTAAAGATTTGCGAAGTCCTAGGCTGCCTCATCTCCGATAAGAGGAACCAAATAAAGAGAGGTTTATGCTCATGCTGGACAGGATCAAAGCTTTTATGTATGTGAAGGTCTTTATTTACATGAACGCTTTAATCTTCACAACAACGTATGAAGTGGGTACTATGAGTCCCATTCGTAGATGAGGAAATTGAGACCCAGAGAGGTTATGTGACTCACCCAAAGACCACGGACAGTAAGCAGCAGAACAGGGGCTCACGAAGAACACAAAGAAACTTTCCTGGTCAGAACTGTGGTTATTCTTTCAGGAAGGGACCACTTTAAGCTCTTTGATACTATTTCACACTGATTTAGCAAACGCTAAGGGTCGAGAATGACTTTCTTCTTCCCCTTCCCTCCTCCTCCTCCTCACTCCCCCCAATTCTCCTATCATGCTTCTATATCAGTGGTTCTCAACCTTCCTAATGCCACAGCCCTTTAATACAGTTCCTGTGGGTCACGACCCCCGGGTTGAGAACCGCTGTTCTCTACACAAGAGAAGTTAACGATAGTAGGTAGACGGCATTTTTATTCAACACATTGCAAAGAATACAGCTGTAACTACTGTAAATAATGGGGTAAAAAAATTATCTGCAAGTAATAAAAATTATAAAACTATTAAACTGTAAACCCGAGAAATTTCACAAAGAATTAGAATGTAGCATTTTTATGGATAACTATTAACAAATGAGAGCGATAGCACTTGAGAAATTTAGTACTAATTTATAAATTTGTTTTCAGAATGGTGACTTCTATGAGCTCTTAGCAATCTAAAAAGAAACAGCTCCTTCTGTTCACTGGTGTCTGTGATTTTGTGCAATGTAGCAAAATCATTCTATTCTAAACCAATCTCGTACATGCCCTACCTGGCTTTTGTTTATTTCTCTGTAATATGTTCTTTTAAGCATATAAAAACGAAGAAACGGGAGACTCCAGCAGCCACACTTACCTGCGATCCAAGTGGTGAACTGAGAGAATAACTCCTGAATTTAAGTGGGTCTGTTTCAGGGTCACCAAAATAGTAAATTCATGTTTATTTCTCAGCTTCTGAAAAAACTGTTCAGCTGTCGCTGCAGATGCTTTGATGCTTCTGGGAGTATCTACAAGAGAAATAAACACACACTGAGAATAGACTGGAATTTGGGGCTATACAGTCCCCTTTACATCGCTGAAAAACTAATAAATACCAAGTTTCATACTCTCTTCTAAACTCCTTCAATGTGACTTTATGCTATATTTAACATAGGACCATGAAATCACATGAATTATCCAACTTGTGTTTCAGAATCTTTTTTTCCAAAAATGTCCCCTTTGAGGCAAAAGAATTAGAGAACCTTATTTGAAGAAGTAGGCTCCCAAGTCTTCGCCTTACACATTTCCTGTGCTCTAGATACCACAGGCATCCTGGTGTCAACAGTGAACAAAGATAAGCACTTCCTAGAATAGCGGCTACATGACCACATTAGACCACTTAGTTTCCTGACACCTCACGAGAGGAAACTGGATTTAAATCTACGTGCCACACTCCTGGTGTGGTGTCTTTAACCAGAAGGCTTGCTAGAGATTTTTTTAAAAGATCTTTGAAATTAGTCACTCTCCGCCTTCTGTGCAGTGGATAAAGCACTAAGATCAAATTATCTCACCACATTTGTTGGAAAAAATACATAGAACTTAGTTCCCATCTCCTCCCCAGGCTCAGAGAAGGTTTTGTCAAGGGAAGTTTGCCTGAGAGAGGAGAAACTTTTACTCTGCACATTCATATGGTTTTGTACTCCAACCTCAGGCCCTAAAGGATATGGGGGAAACAGAGAGGAACAGAGATGGATTTAGCGGACAAGAAAACCCTATCATTCAAGCCAGCTGCTAACGGGGCATAAGGGTCTCCTATTCGCAGTACGCATAGAGGTGGATGGGAAGGAGAAAGGCAGTCTGTGCTGTGACCAAATCATTCTTCTATTTTCTATGCTTCAGCTTGGGCAAGTTGTTCTCAATGGGAGATTTGGAATTTAGAGAGAATAATTCTTCCTTATGAAGCACCATCCCTTGTGTGACAAAATATTTAGCCCAAGGAATGCCAGAGGCGCCCAGCCCTCAGTCATTGCAATAATCCAAGCATGGCCACCCATTTCCAAATACTCCCTGGAAAGTGGTGCAGCAGAAACCTGAGTGAGAACCACAACCTTGGTGAAACCGATCAGAAAGTTAACCCCAAATTTCCCACCTTTCTAGGCCCAAATTTAGGAAATAAAAATACAGAGGATGGGTCTCCTGCACCAGCCCTCAGAGGTTTATTGGGACTCTCTGCTCTTTCTCCATTGCTCTGGGAGGTCTGGCAGCTCTGCTGAAGCTCCTGCCCTATTGTGACCTGCAGCTAGTGAAAGACCTATGATGACAGGACACCCTGCAATCAGGGACATGATCACAGAATTTTCTCTAAATGAGTGAGCATGTCCCAATAGGTGGAATCTGGGGATGTGATGCTGGAGACATACAGAAACCTGGGCTCCCTGGGTCTCCCACCTCTAAGCCAGACCTGATCACCTGTGGAGCGGAGGAAAGGGCCTGGAACGTGAAGGGACAGGAGAGAGTAGCAGAATGCACAGCTAGTAACCAGCATTCCCTCCTGGTAAGAGGCCACCAGCACGGAGTGGTTCTGACTATTCTACAGAGAATGCACAGTGAGAGATTTTTTGTTTTCTGCTTCACCTTTTTGACATCAAAGGGCTGAAAATGTCACCCTTGGATCATGATAATGCTGCCATTTTCTGAACATCGGACCCATGAATTAGCACAAAGATCATGTCTCTCATGTTATAAATATTCATGGCTCCTCTTACAGCCTACTAAATATGTACGTTTGGCAAAAAAATACAGAGGGCGTTAAAATTGTGATGTTAAATATATACCGATAATGTTTGTTATCTTGCATATTGCATCTTATATGTCTTGTAATTGCAGAAGTCAAATGTGACTTGATTATTATAATTTAAATACAGTTTTTTCCTTTCTTAAAGTGTACACATTTTTGGCACCCTCTGTATAATCACCTGGTCTGTGTCCGTCACTGGGAATACAAAGCCATGGAAAAGCCCTCGAGATACCCACATCGTGGTAGAAAAGACAATCCAATACAATGGAAGACGTGCTGTTACAGAGGTAGGTACAAAGTGTGAACGGAGCAGAGGGAAAGTAGCCAATGGCATCTGCGGGGAAGGCTCCTAAACAGATGCCATTTGATCAGGAGTTCACCAGGTACAGAAAGAAGAGAAGAATATTCCAGTCATAGGAACAGCTTGCGAAAAAGCAGACGGGCAGGAAAGGGCATAACGCAGCTGAAATGTGTGACTCTCAGCCACAGCTGGATAAGTAGGATAGGAATGTTGGATTGGATAAGGCTGGAACCTTGTAGGCCAACATAACAGACACCTGCTGTTTCTAGCATATTATTAATTTACTTTCTTGGTTTAAAAAAACAAACAAACTCACATTTACCACTCCCCATTTTTACCCCATGACTTTCTCTCTATTAGATCTGTCTCTCATCACGTGACACAGATCTGACCAATCAGAGCATCACCCATCCCTGCCTTGGTATCTGGTTCAGGAATGGAGACCCATCCAGGAGAGGGAAGTCAGGCTCAACACAGGTTTTCAACTTTTAGAAAAAAGAAATTTTCTTGGGCGGTGCCTGTGGCTCAGAGGGTGGGGCGCTGGCCCCATGTGCCAGAGGTGGTGGGTTCAGGCCTGGCCCCAGCCAAAAACTGCAAAAAAAAAAAAAAAAACAAAGAAAAAGAAATTTTCTTGTTGCCAAAAAGAAACTTCCATATATTACCATTCAACATTCACAACACAAAAGCATAACAATAATCGGCAGTTTTTGCCATGGTCAACACAATAGTGCCTCCCCAGGCTTTATCAAGGATAAGATGGGCTGTGGAAGGGATTCTGTATAATTCCTCTTAGCTCCAAAAACTGTCTGCATCCTTAAAGAAGCACACAAAATGTAATTCCATGAGAATGATTTCATCTACTGTTAACTTTTAATTCACTCAAACTCATATAGAACTAAATCATTCACAAACTTCATTACTTCATTTTAATTTGATAGATAAAAACAAATTAAAATTAAATTATAAATATTTATTATGCTTCTCCTCTTTTCCAGCAGGTAAAGCTTAAGCAGCATCCTTTGTCTTGCTGAGCAGGATGATAAATGGGGATGCAAATGAGAAAAATAGAGAAAGAACTACATTGAATACACAAAGGATCAGACCCACAGAGACATCCAAGGATATGGCCCAGAGAGCTTGAACTCTTACAGCAAGAGAAAAGAAATTTAGAAATCTGTAGTAGCTGCCTTATGAGGTGGAACCTTGGGGAAAAAGATGCTCAAAGAGGATTTTTAGGCAGTTTTGTTGTATGCATAGAAAAACCTTCATTAAATCCCTGTATTATTGTTTGACTGTTTTGGAGTCCAGCTTATGGAAAGAGTTAAGAGTATATATTATTTTTATTTGTTTTTTAATGTTGTTTTACCTTTAGATGAAAAGGCATGTAAAGATTGGTCTTAAAGCAAAAGGCAGAAGAGCTTAATGATACATTTTAGTTTCATTAAAATGTAAGTCACCGGGATTGAAAACACGGTGAAGGTAACTGCAGGTGAAGGTAACCATTAAAAAAAGTAATCAATCTGCATTTAGAAAAATTTGCTCATGGCTGTGTGGAAGGTTATTTGAAGAAAGAGAAAAAAATTGAAACAGAGAACGCTTGAAAAGTTCAGCAACTTGGGTAATCATTTACTTTTATGTTATATTTTACATATATTAAAGACCATGTTTCAATGTCCTACTTTCCCAAAAGGATTTGATTCTTTTAATCTGGACTAGAGATGGTCACACAGAGCTACCAGTCACTGCACTGCTTTCCAGACATTTCCATGAGAGCCAAGAGAACACCAAGGGGTGATGTGCTCGGAAATGCTGAAAGAAGTCCTTTAGGAGTCTGGCCAAGCGGGGCCAGTGTCCGCCTCACCGGGGGTGGTGGGGTGCTGTGAGGCCTCCATCCAGCTTACACTTGAGGCTTACTCATGTGCACAGTGTCACAATCCCCAACAGTCCAATTTCTCCTTCCAGCCCATAACTTCCTGTTTTGCTCCCCTAGTGGTGGGAGGGTGACTTGAAAGAAGAAGGGACCCTGCAGCATGAACATGGCCACCAAAAGCCCCATCAGATTTCATTTTTCCCATCCTGATTAACCAAGTTTATTGCGCAAGTATTTAAAAACCAGGCCTTAAGTGAGTTTCCCACCTGGGTTGGAAAGAGGAACGGTGTGTCCTCAGGAGGGAGGAAGCCTGGCCTTGGGATGGCCTCCTCAACTGGCTCTCCCAGCCCAGGGGCCCAGAACACACATGTGACAGAGCACATGCCTGTAAGAAGTATAAGTCACAATCATACCATGATTTTCAGTTCCCTGTCAACAGAACCCCATCTGCCACCGAGCTTGACCTAATTCTAATATTTAAACTTATTGTCCCCTTATAAGCATATTTTGAGAATGTATTATATCTGATGGAAGGACTTGATTAGGGCCTGAACTCTGTAAATAACACTGAAATAAACAGGAGGGGTAGGATTCAGGGGCTGTTTAGAAAGAAGAATCTAAAGAAGTTGGTCATTGATGAGCCACATGCCAAAAGCAAAAGAAAGGGGAAAATATGAATCCCATTAAATCTGAAGTCCCCAGCTAGAGATCCTAAGTGGGAGGAAATGCAGTAGGAGCATCATGGCGCCATTCGGGATGTCAGTCTTAGGAATAGTGATTTAAGAGCTATGGGACAGGCACGTGGAAGTAAGATGCTGGCACTTCAGATTTGATCTCATGAGAAAGGTCCAAGTTGACAACTAGATTTAGAAATCATCACAATGGGTATCTGAAATCATAGGAATACTGAGTAAGTCATGGGAATCATAGGCATGAGAGGAGGACGAAAGGATGGACCTCAGAAACACTGAACCTAAACCACAGCAGGAGCAAGTAGTTACTACCCAGAAGCTTAACTGGTGCAAACACACAAACACATACTTGTTTCCCCGAAAATAAGACCTACACAAAAAATAAGCCCTAGCAGGATTTCTATGCATTTGTTAAATATAAGCCCTACCCTGATGATAAGACCTAGTGATGGGTGTGGCTATGCAGTATATCTGCATAGCCATGCCCTGCATTTAGGTGCTGAGCAGTAAGGAAGACTGGAATACCTCTTATCTGCCACAGCTCCTTTCTCTGAGCCATTCACACTTGGCCAGGTGCTGATAACCAGGGTGTAGGCATCCTATTGTGCATGTGCGAATGGCTAGAGGAAAGGAGTTCACGCATCACTAGCGCCAGCCCCACCAACAAGGTCGGCTCCTCCTGTCAGGTTCCAGCCATCCTGTGCACACTAAGGCTTCAAGTGGAGATGGAGACATAGAGACTGGAGGTCTCCATAGTGAAAGTCTCCTTATGAAATGAGGAGCAGGAAACTCCGCTTTTTTACCATATTGTGTATCCCCAGGGGGAAGAAGGAAAGCCATGGCTGCTATTTTACCCAGCACCAGTCCAGCAACAGTCTGTGAGCCTCTCTCACCCCACAGAAACACCAGTAAAGCTGCTGCTCCCCAGCACTGACCAGCAACAGTCTGTGGGCCTCTCTCACTACCACCCCGCCCCACAAACACCAGGGGATAGGGGAAAGCTTCAGCAAGTGGTCTGCTACTGAGCCCAGACAGATCATCCCAGCTCCACTGTTCAGATTGGACCCAGTGCTTGCTGGATCCCAAATATGGTAAATAATTCAGCCCTTACACATCAGCTTTGCTGGCCTATCTCTGC
>CAUYQV010181963.1:0-61554 GCA_963574575.1 Galagoides demidoff
ACTTTTTTTTTTTTTTTTGAGACAGCCTCATTATGGTGGTCTCGGTAGAGTGCTATGGTGTCACAGCTCACAGCAACCTCAAATTTTTGGGCTAAAGAGATTTTCTTGCCTCAGCCTCCCAAGTAGCTGGGACTACAGGCATCCACCACAACGCCTGGCTATTTTTTGTTGTTGCAGTTGTCATTGTTGTTTAGCTGGCCCAGGCCAGGTTCAAATCTACCAACTTTGGTGTATATGGCTGGCACTGTAACCACTGTGCTTGCGGGCACCGAGCCTGAGATGGCTACTGTTATAAAAGAAGAAAGTAACTAGGGCAGCGCCTGAAGCAGGAGAATTGCCTAGGCCCAGGAGTTGGAGGTTGCTGTGAGCTGTGTGACTCTACGGAGGGCAATAAAGTGAGACTCTGTCTCTACAAAAAAAAAAAAAAGAAAGTAACAAGTGCTAAGAATGTGGAATAACCTCACTGTTGACAAGTATTTAAAATAACACAGCAGATGTGGAAATTAGTGTGATGATTCTTCAAAAAACTAAAAATAGAATTACCATATGCTCCAGGGACTCCACTTCCAGGTATGTACCCAAAGAAGTGAAATCAGGATCTTGAAAGGATATTTGTACACCTCTGTACATAGCAGTATTATTCAGAATAGGTAAAACACAGAAGCAACCTAAGTGTCCATTGATGGATGGGTAAATAAGTACATTGTGTAGTATAAAAATAATGGCATGCTCAGCCTTAAAACAAAAATAAAATTCTGACACAGGCTAGCTGCAACATGGATGAATTTGAGAAAATTATACTACATATAATAAACCAGTCACAATTGGAAAAAAATACTGTATTATTCTACTTACACAAGATCCTTGGAGCAGTTGAAATCAGAGACAGAAATTAGAATGGTGGTTGCCCAGAATTGAGGGGAAGGAAAACATGGAGCTGTGGTTTAATGAGTACAGAGTTTCAGTTTTGTAAGATGAAAAGAGTTGGGATATGGACAGTGATGATGGTTGCCCCCAAATATAAAAGTATTTAATACAAGGGAACTGCACATTTAACAATGGTTAGAATAGTAAATTTTAAGTTTTGTGTATTTTACTGAAGTTAAAAACATGGGGCAAAATGTAGTAGGGAAAGAAAAGTTGTTGATACTTACGACTGAGTAGTAGGTTAAGGTCAGAGTATTTTTCTCAAAGGAGGTTTTATCAGGGTCCTGGAAGAGCAATAGGCATGGTAAAATAAGGTGACTAGGGAGATTTTAATAAATGCATGTTTTCAATGGCATCAGAAGATTAAAGGAGGCTGGGCCTGATACCTGTCATGCCTATAATCTTAGCACTTTGAGAGGCAGAGGAGGGAGGATCACTGGGGTCAGGAGTTCAAGATAAACCTTCCATAGTGAGACCTTGTCACTATGGAAGAAAAATTAGCCATACACGGTGGTATGTGTCCATAATCTTACTTATCCAAGAGGCTGAGACAGAAGAATTGCTTGAACCCAGGAGTTTGAGCTGCAGTGAGCTATGCAGATCCCACTGCAATCCAGCCTGGATGACAGGGTGAGACCCTGCTTTAAGAAAAAAAGAAGCAGCTTAAGATACTCATAGGAATGGTGAAAGCGTCTAGGACCAACAAACTGGGTAGACATTATCACTCTTCTATCTAAATAGAAGGAGAGGAAGCAATGACTAGTATTCAGAGACAATACCTAGACCTGAAAGCAGGTGCAGGAAAATTTCTGTGATCTTTGCTTAGAAAAAAATTCAACCCAAGTCCAGGCAGAGAAATAACCAGGAAAATGAACAGAAACATTCCCAACCTCCTCCTTCTCTATGCATATTTTCTATATTTCCTGCCATTGTTCCCCATTGGTCAAACCCAATGAGAAGTCAACTCAGGTAACTCACTCAATAGAAGTCAGCCTTCTGGGCCATAGAGCTGTGGGAACTGGCCATCTAGAGATGAATGAGATATATCCAGAAAAAAATTGAGAGAGTCCTCTAGAGACTGAGGGCAACCTCTGGCCAACAGCCAGCAAGGAGCTGAGGATCTCAGTCCAACAGCCCACAGAACATGATGGGGCTAATACCCATGGACTTGGAAACTGATACTTCCTCAGCTGAGCCTCAGACGCACACTCAGTCCTGCCATTCTTGGTTGACACTTTGGATCTCTGTGAGATTCTGAAGCAGTGGATCCATCATCTGGGTTTGGATTCCTGACCCAATGGGACAAAGAAAGAAAAAAAAGTAATATAACAAAATCATAAAAAATATATTAATTAGTATAATGACAAAAATAGCCCAGTGTTTTTCTACTCTAATAGAACTTTGTTTTTAAACCTTTTTATGTTTCCTTACCATCCTTTTATTGTCAAATATCCTTTAAAAAGTATTTAAGCATAATATTGAATAACTCTTCCTTGAGTTTCTTTCCAGCCTTTTTTTTTTTTTTTTGAGACAGAGTCTCACTTAGAATGCCGTGGTGTCACAGCTCAAATCAACCTCTAAATATTGGGCTGACGTGATTCTCTTGCAACAATCTTCCAAGTAGCTGGAACTACAGGCATCCACCACAAGGCCTGGCTATTTGTAGAGACAGAGTCTTGCTCTTGCTCAGGCTGGTCTAGAACCTATAAACTCAGGCAATCCACCCTCCTTGGCCTTCCAGCATGCTAGGATTACAGGCATGAGCCACTGCACCTGGCCCTTCAACCATTCTTGTGGTGGGCTAAGAATATGTACAGGTCATTCTACTGACACTTGAGACCATTTGATAAAAGAATAATTTAGAAAGGAAGTAAAAGTATTAGCTAAATTTTATGCCATTAATTCTGGCCATTCCTCATTTCTAATACATTGTTAAAAATTACCCACATTTTGATAGTGAGTAGGTTGTATGGGGGACTTTTGTTTTTCACCTTACTGGGGGTTTGTTTTTAGTAGAAGAGAAAATGAACATTAGTATTTTACAACTATGTCAACCAATCACAATGGGTTTGGATAAGTTGTGATAACAAACATCCCTCCAAAAAATCTCTGTGAGTCCAGGGAAGCTGCCCTCAACAGGTGACTGGGCCCCCTTTAATCTTTTGTCCCTAACATCCCAATGCAAGATCTCTTCCATAATCAACATGAAAGAGGAGGAAATAGCTACAGATTCAACACTGGTAATTAATTACTTCAGATTGAAGTGCTTATTTTGCTAAGATTTAAATAAACAAAGCAAGTCTCATGGCCAAGCCTAATTAGAAGGAGAGGTGTACCCAGGAGGCCGGGAGTTCTGGAAATACCAGCAAGCAGCTGCAGTGTCAACCACAGTTTCCTAATAGACATTTGTGGATGTCTATATAAGGCAGTGATATAAAATATTAAATAATACATTAATGCAAAGATGTATTTTTAGATTCTGATATCTTTATTCTTTTGTTGTGATTTAAAATGTCTCTTACACAAATCAGAATGTTGATTTTATTCTTTTCACCATGAAGATACAGATTTCTTCCATTTATAGAGTTGAGAGTTACTACTGTGGGAAATAAAATGAACATTTGATCTATTTCTCATAGCATCAATGGGAATGACTAAATATTTACTGATGGTTCTGAGAGTTAACAGTCACTTTCACACTCACCAAGATCAATATTGATGACACTGGGAAGCCAATTTTTCATTAAGCAATATCAATAAGGATGATACAGATCTATATGCAACAGGGAATCAGGAGATGCTGCATGTACTTTGGAAACGTACAATATGTATAAACAAGATTTATGAGAACATAGCTAATCAAAACGGCTAGATAAAAATAGGGCTTAAAAAATCTTCAAGGTTATAAACATTTCTTTCTTTCTTTATTTCTGTTATAGAAGTTCTATTATTTAGTTTTCCCACAGCCTCTGGGAGCAGCATTCTTACACGTACTCCTTACCAGACTGTGGCTGATTAAACTCAACATGGGCCTCAATCCATTGAATGGCTAAAACCAACCAGAATATATTTTGAAAATATTGAGATGTCAGAGGTCTGTTTGGATTTGGAAGTCTGGGTAAGGAATCACAGGTGGTGGGGATGTTGGGCCATGTGAAAGGGGAAGAAGAAAAGGAAGTGGTTTACAGATTGAGAAGCGTGAAGCACATGCAGGCAGAAGCCAAAGCGAGGAGACTGCTGGGTGCTGACAGGTTGCTGTCAAGTTCACCCTGGGCCCTCCTGAGTTGTTTCTTGAGCTTAGATGCCTGTGAGAAGTATAATAATATTGTCTATGAAAACTAGTTTGTGAGGCTTCTGTTCTTTGCAAACAAGAATTTTCAGTTATCATTTTATGGTAATCATAGTAAAGGCATTATCAACAGAAAATACCATAATAAACCTGCCTCTTCTTTTCACAGATTTGATGACTCTGAGATCTCTGCATGGCTATTATGTTCCTACTTATAACAATATTAGCAGTAATAGCCAAATCTATACCAAGCATTTTGTCTGACAGATGATTTTTAAGTACATTGCATGAATGATCTCATTTGACCCTTGCTTCAACTCTAGGAAGTAGAATTTATCCTTAGCTTTGTATTTAAATGTGAGGGTGAGGCAGAGAGAAATTTATAAATTGAGCTCCTCAGGGTAGGAGTGGTGGGACCCAGGCTTGCAGACACACTGGTGTGCAGCCCGACTCAGGCACTGAGACGGGGAACGCCTGCAGCAGCACCAGTAGCTTTGCCTACTCTGCTCAAGTTTGTAAGGCTTTCTGACGCTATTAAAGACGCTCTTATTCATTTTGTGATCTATATGGCTTGTTATTAACTTACAGCACTTATCAAGCACAATTTTATGTTTATTTAATTTTTACTTATAAAAGGGATCTTTTTGAAGGTTATCTAATTTTGGTTTTCCCTTATGCAATGGAATGCACTTTTATTGACTACCATAAAGTTTCATGGGCAAATCAGAATTATGCATGCTTGTTGATTTAAAAAAGACCAAAATTATTTATCTAGTCTACAGTTCTCAAGACTAGTCATGGGGTGACTGATCTCTTTTTGTATGACTAGTATTTGAATTTCTTTTCTGTAAAGTTTTATACAGGAAAATAAAAACAATAGAAAACATCTAAGAGCAGGAAGTATATGTTAAGCAGGCAGTTTATTGACAACTTGAGTGCCTAAGAAAAGTTCCTGGTTAAAATAAAATGTTACCTTCCTGGTATCCTGTTATCTCCTTGAATCTTCTGTTATGATGCTTATGTTATGCCATTAATGACTCATTCTTTGGATATTATATATTTTGACCTTCAAGAATCTTCTTTAAAATTATAAATTCCCATAAGGATGTGGCACTTTCTGAAAATGTTACCAGTATTTAATAACTTTCCGAGAGTAAAAATTGGGTGGTAGGAACCAGCTTTTCTTGTCTCTTCTCCAGGATAATGGAGGGATGAACAGTTATGAGGAATTATGGAAAGAAGATGTGGAGGAAGGTGAAAGCAGTTTCTACAAGGCTTTTTGTAATTGATTTGCCTTTTTCATGCTAATTATATCTACAGCAGAGAGAGCTATGTTGTTAAATGTAGAGCTTGGCAATCTAATGAGCCACAAACAGAGACAAGTAGGGACTGGAATCCTGAATTGATTCCAACTTGATCAATAACCTTGTGAGCAGGGGAACCCATTTTATTCAATCTATGCTTCTTCCTCTTGGATAAGATGAGAACAGTAATGTCTATTGCATTTAATGCAATAAATTCATTATAGAAAGTATTCTACCAAGGAGCTGTGCCTCAAGTCTGCCCTTTCTATGCACGTGTACAGATATGCTTTTCATACCAATGGTCAAAGTGTTCAGTACGACCTCTTGTACCTGTGCTCAGTGGTTTATGTGCATTATCTCATCTACTCCTCAAAACAAACCTGTAATGTAGATTGTATTTTAATTCTGTTCTGTACAAATGGAAGCCAAAGATTTAAATGAAGTAAATTTCCCCAAACCACACAACTAAAAATCTTACAACCAACTCCAGAACCTATACTTATACTTACCTTAGTATGTGGCAATCCAATTTGCTATTTTTCTAAATATAACATATTTTATATAAGAGGTCTGACCCTTAAGTTCATAAACTCATCCCCGAGAAAGTGCTCCCTACCTTACTGTTGAACATCACTATGATCACATTCAAAGCACTCCCTTTGGGAAGCTGTGCACTGACCGCTGTGCCAAGCCCAACCTTCAAAGGAATTTTGGAGCTCTTTTCCTAGGATGGCCATTAAAGCTGTGGTTATTACCCCTGATGTCCTGAAGTCTTCAGAATGTATGCCTTTCAAAATGTCCTTATCTTTGGGTAAAGGAAAACATGACCAGAGGCTGGGTCAGGTGAGTAGGGAGGGTGTTTCAATATAGTTATTTGTTCACTGGCTAATAAGTCGCTCATAGATGTTTTCCTGTTAGCTAGTGCATTGTTGTGATGCAAGAGCCATGAGTTGTTGGCTGAGATTTTCAGTTAAGATGTTTCAGTTTCTGTACTAATGTTTACTTGGTCTCCCAGTCAGCTGATATTTTTGATGCACAATTGACAAATTTTTGCAGTGTTTTCATCAGTTCTGCTTATTACTGGTCAGCTTGACCTCTCTTCGTCAGTGATGCTTTCTCTTCCCTTAGGAAATGTTTATTCCACTTGTATAACATTACTTTCTTCATGGAGTTATCCAAATAAACTTGGACTAACATGTCCCTGATTTCACTTCCACTCTGGCCAAGTTTAACAAGAAATTTACAAATGTTTGTTTGTTGCTCTAATTTAAGTCCAAACATTCTCATGATTGCGCACAAAAACACACAACAATAATGAACGTCACTTAGCAGGACACCACCACACATTGATACAAATACCCCTCGTGAGACACAGATGTACTGAGGTTATCCGAGCTATTGTACAGTGCTGTCAGCGTAAGCACACAGTGGCAAGTTCATGAATTTAATTGTCAGACATACCTATACCCTTGTCTGATATAGTGATATCTATATCACTAATGTCTGGCTACATTTAGTGAAAATCTCCTTGTTTCCTGTGCAAAGAATCATATCCATCTTGTACAGGTGAATATGTATGAGATGGGATGAAAGTAATCTGGAGGGCTTTTCTTAAAAAAACTAGATAAAAAAAAATCTATAATGGAAACAATGACCACTCTAGCTGGTAGAATCATTCCACCACTGCTCACCCCTGGACCGGAATCTGAGTCTCCCTTAGACCATTTCTCATCAGCAGACCCCTTACTAAGCTAGGCTTAGCTTTCTTTATTACCAGTGCTTCTGTTCCATCTCAGAAACACGAGAAAAATATAATCCTGCATTTCTGGGCTTACCACAGGTTATTAAATGAATCTCCCTAAAATAGTAAAATGTCTAGGTTCTATCTGATATGAGCACCGAAATGAACTCCAGGCCATAGCTCCAGGCTCTCGGTCTCTATGACTGCAAACTACAACAGGAGCTGGAGGAAGAAGCTGGAGCCTTTAAGGTGGGGTGGGGTGGAGGGAGAGGCCTGCTTCACCTACAGCAGTTGTCTGCCAACCTGTGGCCGGATGCCTCAGGGTGCTTGAGGATGCCACAAACGTGAGGTAAATCTGATGTCCTTGGAAATAGCCATGTTAAAAAAATTGACTGAGGACTAACCAAACTAAGAGATTGCTGAAAGAGGAGCCAATCTAGGGTTTCCTATAAATTGCTGAAAGATTTTAAACAGGGCCGCTGGAGCTAACCTATCTGGTCCCAGAAGTACAGACCCCAGGTCTGCATTCAGCTGCACATACAGGCTGTCTGAGCCACGCATTCTGCAGGCGTCTGTGATACTGAGAAATGCTCTTTGAAATGTATCTAGAGTTTACATACAAGTAGGTGTTATTGACATAGCTAACTTTCTGCAAAATGTAGGTTTGCTTTAATATCTATGTAGCACTTTAAAAGTAAAATCCCTTGTGTATGCTCTCAATTGCCTTCTTCAGAAGTGACTGTCATTCTTATTAAATATGGGAGAAACTGAGGTATAAAGCGACTGCTCACTGACACGCCTGGAATGAGGTTCAGATACAGCTCAATCTGACCATTCTCTCGGCGAGGATGAACATGGCACCCTCTGTGTTCAGTGAATTGATGTATACAGCTGTCTACATCTGTGGCAGATACTTTAGCCAAGAATAATACCTGGATTCTGAGATTTGAGCACCAATTATCAGGAGGTTCAAAGCACTGATTTATCCCAGTCCCTGCTCTCCCTCAAGCTGTGCACAGCACTCTGATGATGAGCAATTGAGGGGCAGCGTCTTTGCTTGTGTTCATTACTTTCCAACAAGACTGTAACGTGATAAGGCCACCCCGAAAAGGCTGGATCAGCTTCAGACAGGGTAGCAGGTGCATTTATCAGCCGCTTATGTTTGCTGAGTCAGGGATTGCTGTGGTTTTCAACTTTATTTTATTCTTCTAAAGAAGTTACTTTTTTTGTTTTTATATTGAGGGGATTGCTTTCTATTCATGACAATGTTCTCCATTATGATACCCAAAGAAAATGTTTAACCTTTTCTCCCAGCTTCCAAAATCATGTATTTTCAATAAACTGTATATATTATACAATAAAGTGCTAGAGAATTGTCTCATTGCTTCTCTCTCCATAATACTAGCATATGCCTAATTAATACAGGGATATTCCATAAATCACAGGTGCCAAGGAAAAACCATGCAACTGGGAAAAACATTACAGAGAATATCAATCAGATCCTGGTACTTGTCATTTAAGTAGAGCACAATTCTCTCAAGGCTTACCAGCCTCCCTTACAGCACCAGCCACGGTGTTTGGAAAAATTAACCCCTTGTGTTCTCAATCCCTAGAATAAATGAGCTCCAGCTAGCTCTCCTTTCGGTTATTCCTATTTCTTTGAGGGTACAGAAAGGGGAAAAGGCTATTTTTGTAATGTTTTGCAAGTCAAATGAGTAAGTTCAAAAGAGAGGAAATGCTGGGGAAAACATTCAACGCAAAGTCCTCATTTGGCAGCGGAGCTCAGCTTGACTAATTACTGGGTACAGGTAGGAAAGATGGCTGGTGGGGCTTCGCAACAGATGGGGAGCCAGCACAAAGCTGTAGGTTCTTCCTTTGCCTGGGCTGTGACTACCTGCGGTGTTGAACAAGTCATTCAACCTGTTTTTGATTCACTTCCCTGTCACTAAATTATGGATAATAATGCCTAGTAGCTATGTCAAACATTGTGGAGAAGAACAGCTCATAGGAAGATCAGAAAGTACTTTCAAAGAGCTGAGATGCTCTATAGGCGCAGGCTCTGCTGAGTCGGGCTGAACAGGAGGTGCTGCCCCTTTCTATCAAGTCCTCTGTTCCCCATTTAGAGCCGAAATGAATGCAGATCTGAAAGTGACTTTGCATTTGCCACGCAGCCCCCTGCCTCTCAGGCATTCTATCACTAACTGATCGTAACTATGCAAATGATACCATTATCTGTGGCACACACTGGCTCTGCGCAGCACCAGGAGTTTAAAATGCTTGATGAATCCGGGGTTGATTGGCAGCTCCAAACTTATCTGTGACCTAATTTATGGTCAGGAAGTACATGCAGATTTGGATAAGGGCAAAACCAATGACAGCAGGCTTCCTTTGAGGTTTAAAAGACTTGAAGTTGGGTTGCCAGGGATATTTTTTAAAAAAATAAATAAATGAAGGTCTGCATCTGGGATCTGGATTGAAAGCAGAATTTGTCAAATGCACCAAGAATTTTGAAGCTCTAGAGAGCTTCCTAGAGCAAAAGTAACCCCAAGGTAAGAATGGGAACAACTGCTGCAGCTGAAATGATTCCATCAGGATGATGGGTGCTGAGGCTTTCCCAGTGTCCCTTACATAGAAGGGAAATTGTCTCCCGTGGCAAAGAAGCAACAGATTTACCCCAGTAATTCCCACATGTTTTAAGAGCTGGATCCTGCTTTACAATTAAAAAAAAAAATCCTATGTAAACAAACATGCTACAGGTTAGAGAACACGGAGGTGGGAAGGAAAGCCGAAGAGGAAACTGACGCTGATTGCCTGCTGGGGTGGCAGTGTCATCGCATTTCACAGACCACATTCGGACCTGAGGAGGGCAAGTGACTTGCCCAAGTTCACCGAGCTGGTAGGTGGCAGAGCCGTGAGAAAAAAGTACACAGCCTCTGCTCTTTTCACTCTCCTGGGTGGTCTTTAGGAGATGTTGCCTGGATCTATATACCAACCGCAGAGAGAGAGAAGACCGCCTGACTTTTGCAGTTCCCCAAGCCAGAGTACAAGGGGAAACCCTTCAGTTGGCTTGCCCAGCCTCCTGCTGTCCGGGGCTCAGCGAATTTGCCCCCTGGAAAGCCCCGTTGTCTCCCTTGCTCTGAGCCACCTCTTCTTTGGTCCCTGCGAGCGCTGCCTGTTTGCTGTTACCACTTCCCCGTGATCAACAGCTGTTTCATGTTTCCTCCCATTGTGCCGCACTGCACCTCCGTGGCCCTTCTGCCCACCTGCGAGCTGCTCACCTTTATGTTATTGAAGGGCCGCCGTGTTTGTGGCCTGTTATTTTGTTCTTGATGTGGAACTTAAAGGGGCCGGGTTGTAGAGAAACATCCATTAGCCATCGCTTCTATCCATATTTCTCACTGTCACTAGGGCCTTTATGATTGTTATGTATCGGTGAGTTCAAATCCAAAGTCTGGCTTTTTTTTTTTTTTTTGAGAAGGAGATTCATTGTGTTGTCCAAGCTAAAGTGTCATGGCATCAGCCTAGCTCACAGTAACCTTAAACTTCAGGGCTCAAGTGATCCTCCTGTGTCAGCTTCCCAAGGAGGGTGGACTTCCTGTGCCTGCCATAAGGCCCAGAAAATTTTTCTATTTTTAGTAGAAATGGGGTCTTGCTATCGCTCAATATGATCATAAACTCCTGAACTAAAGCAATCCTTCTGCCTCAACCTGCCAGCGTGCTAGAATGTAAGTGAGCCATAGTGCTCAGCCAGCAGCTTTTTTTTTTAACCATTGCCTAAAATATCTTTTAGATAACACCAATTGAACACATAAGCAAAGTACTCTGTTAATGAGGTACATAATTACCTTGTTTAAATCTCAGCATGACCCAGTGAGGCAGGTTTGGTGACAAATCCATTTTATAAAGCAAAAACCTGAGATTTATGGTGATGTTGTCTGTCTAAGGTCATAGACCTGGTAACCCGCAGAACTAGGTGTCAACCTCAATCTGGCCCACAGAAAATTCCTATCTCAGCAAAAAACTTAACTCCACCAAATTCTTAACTCCACACACTTTGCCCATTTACATGTGTTAATGTAATTCTTGCAGCCTCAGTCAGCTTCAGCTCTAGGTCTCAGTCTCAGCACAATGCCCTCTGTGGACTCAGGTAAAATTAGCACATCCATATTGTTACAGAATAGGATTGAGAATCAGAGTGTAAAGTTTGCATTTACTATGACAAATCTGATATTCACTTGTTGGATCAATTTAAAAAATGTGGGCCAATTTTTTTATGTGTTTGTTGAAGGACTAGCAAAAATCTTTCTGCAATCAGACAAACCTGGTTCTGTTATCTGACAGAATCCGATCCTTGCCAAGTAGACACAATTCAGACCTACCCCGGTCAACAAAGGGAAGTCTGCAGTGCTTCAGACACCTGCAAACCAGAATGGGTTTGCAGGGCAGCACTGCCGGACTAGAAATGATGCTTCAAGATGCACGTTCTGGGCCACTGTCATGATGCTGCCCTGAGTGTCCCCAGTGCTGTGGTGAGCAGAGCGCTTATAAAACCCTCACAATGGCCCTGACAGCTTCTGAAAAATAGTTGAATGTTTCAAGGGGCGAAGATTGTGGGTCTTTCTTAGGGTTTGAAGGTAAATAAGAAATGAGTGAGTTCACCTCTAATTACTTAGTTTTGACTGTTACATTTCAACACTTATAGAAAAGCTGGAGTTCCATAAATATCAAATTGCACTGTTATCTTTGCATGGACTATTCTTGTGCAATTACTTAGATCTAGCAATCAGCTCTAACATTTACTTTCACAATTTTAATTAGTAAATATGCTTCTTAACTTACTGAAAACTGGAAGCCCTAGCAGTAACCAATCTACCGGTGAGAGACAGACACTGCTGAGGACTGCCTGTGTCTTATAAACGTATCCTACTGTTTTGAGCCATTAAATGCTGACGTGGTGGTCGCCAGCGGCATTTGTAAGCAGTGAGCCATGACAAGGTACTCTACCACTCGGTGGTGCCTGGGGTACACTGTCAGGGAGAGTGCTCCAATCAGGCAAGAACGAACAACTCCTCCAAATACTACACTAACTGGCTGTTCCTGTCTCACATGATAATCATCTGGGTTATTTATGATATGCCTGTTTAAAGAATTACTGTGTACCTTAAGTCAAGCAAAACCACCAAATATTTGCATGCCTAAACAATTAAAAGAAAGAACAAGAATTCTGATGTGAATATCTTACTTTGGGTATTTGAAGTTTTTATTTCATTATTTCATGCCCTGAGCTCCCTCCCTGCCGGGATTTTGTCCCTCTTGTATCAAGGTTTCTTTCACCTCTGTCTGAAATAACACTTAGTTCCGTTATTTTAGATTTTTGAAAAGCTATCTCAGGAATTTTGGTGTCATTCCTGATTCAGCGGTATTGACGGTAATTGAGAGGGGAATACAGACTGAACTCAAGTGCAGCTCCACTTAAATTTACTTCCCCTGAGAGGAGAATTTCCAATGCTGCCTGTCCAGAGGCTTCTATAAAATTTGTGTTTGTAAAAGCAGCACTTTATTATATTTTATTCTTTTTGAAATTATGGAGAGCTCTATGAAAATTATCACAGCTTCCAAAAGGGGTGGGTGAAGTTTGGCTGTCTTTAACAGAAAAGTAATGGTTCTTGAGAGCTTTCCCTTTTGTTTAAAAAAAGAGATACATTGGTATCTCTGAGTAAAATACCATGAGTGCCTTGCCTTCCCATTTATAGACCACTCCCCAGGGACATTATTCTGCATTGAGAAAAATCTGTGAAGATCATTGCCTTTGGATTTAAAGATGATGAGTAGCCCCTGCTCTTTTATATCTTTATTTCTATTTCTGTAGATATAGCTGTATATATTATAGAGATAGAGATAGCTACATATCTTCATACTGGCAGGAACAGATATAGATATGAATGAATTCAACAAGAGAGTCTGAGAGGTGACTAGTGTTCACTCAAGAGGACATCTGACTTTAGTGTGAACTCTTTTGAATGGGATATGGTCATGAAACTTAAAATCGATGTCATTTGAGTGACAAACCATGCCATCTTTACTATTTTCTTATTCTGCAATAGTCTCTTGGCATCAAATTTATTGGCAGTTGTGGGCTTGGTGATCTGAATGAGGAGAATTAAGAAGCAGATTTCTACACCAGCCTTGGCATAAAATGTCATTGCATTTGAAAGTTCAGATTAGATAGAACTGCAAAAAAATATTATCAGAGAAGTCTTCCTGGTGGAAGCTTACATTTCAATAGCAATTAGAATGAAAGGAGAATTGTTATGGACTTGAAAATTTGTAGGACACCCTGCATATGATTTAAGTAAAAGGCCAAACTTTAAGATGTTGTTCAGAATTTTGCAACAGTATTGCTTTTTCAAATTATTAATTTTTTACAAAAATATTAGCACTGTACCTTTTAGGCACATTTTTGCTTTCCCTGCCCGTGAGTTACATTAATGTGGAATCATGTAAAGCAAAGGAGGTCTGGGAACAGCCTCTGAGGTGAATACTACCCATGACAATTGCATAGCCCTCAGTATAACAAAAGTCCCTCTATCTGCTGTTTTGGTCAAGTCTAGACCCTTCTCCCGTTTCACAGAAGTACCCTGTCAAAACAACCTAACATGTTCTTGAACATCTTTATCCCACCAGTCTCCTTTCTTCACTTCGTTATGATGCTGACCTGGTGTTGACTCCTCTCTGACCGCATTTTCTCACTTAGCTATTCTCTTCCTTACTAAGTCATTTGAAATTTTGATTTACTCCATTCTTTTCCCTTTAGCACTTCTCACTCCACAGGGTACTTTTGCCCACTTTGACATGTTGATTCTCTTTTGATCCCGTCTACATTTTGGAGGAGGCAGAGATTATTACAAAAAAATAGAATACATTCTTTCCCTTCAAAGTGGTTTTCCCATACATTTCCCTTAGTTACTTAGCAGTGTAGGAAGTTTGGATCAATGTTGAGCAGGAAAAGGACACTCAACTATTCTATTGATACATGGTGTCCCCTCTGTGTTCATGAGCTCCTGATGAGAGGAGGTGGAACCTAAACCATTAAACTAATGGGGGGAATGAAGGGCAAATTGAAACCAAGTCAGGTGTAGACCAGGAGAACTCTCTCAGGTCAAGGAAAGGACTAATAATAAGAAGAGTCCAAGTGTGCAACTGAGTTGAAGGTGATGCTATGATAGGCCATGCTGATTCCAACTCAGTACTGTGGTAATTTATTCTTCAAGTTCCTGAAAGAGTTGGCTGTGGCAATTTGCCACTAAGTCTCTCTCCAGTAATTGTTTTTGGCAGGAAGAAACTTTCTTGTGTCAGATTACACCTCTTTCATAGGAGCAGCTCATATCGAATGACCAGTTGATACAAATTTCAGTGTTTCAGGATTTTTTTTTTTTTTTAGGGAACTTAAGCTCTGGCATGTTCAATTCAAAATTAAGATGCGATTATCTGTTGTACATATATGTGACATCACTTGATGAATTATTTCGAGGTGATTTGTAAAATAGAGTTTAGAGAATAGACATACACAATGACTTATCCTCTGAAATATTGGACATGACCCACAAAGTAGCAATGCCTTACACTTTGGGTGTGAACACAGAGGGCTACCCATCCATCACTGTTCGAATGAGGTAAGGAGATGTGTATTGAACTTCAAGGTCTAAGCAAGAATTGACTTTTCAGGCCAAAAAGGCTTTACAGAAACCATGCTGATCCCAACAAGAGCTGATACAAATCACATAATTCTAACACAGAACACTTGGTCTAAGTCCAGTGAGCCCTATGGCTTCACAGAGCCACTCAACATGGGGCCATATTTATGGGAGGAAGGGAAGTCTTTCATAGAGACCAAAGAGTAATTACGGCATAGAGATTGTCATGTGATGAAGGACACATTTAGAAGGATGAGACATTGTATCATGAAGTGACCTGGGAAAACTTAGTCATGTATACCTTTTAGGGTATTTTTGGTGGTGACTGCTATTTTCCATACTTTCCAACCAGGTAATAATGAATGCAGACATGAGATCAAATTCTACCACCCATAGAGACATATATTAAACAATCATTTGTTAGCAAAGAAGCATAAACCATTTCAAACAACTTACTCTCTAAAATGAATGAAACTTTCATCTCCCATCTGTACGAGAAGGTCACTTGCAGTAGATGTACAATATCCCTGATATTCCAATGGCTGGAGATAGAGCCATTGTGGGGCCGAGCTTTGGGCACTAGTCCTAAGTGTATATGTAAAATGGCTTCCTAGGATTTTATACGCTGTTCATGAGACAATGGAGATTGTTTCTGAAATAATTAAGCTGACCACATATCTGAACAGCACTGATTTTACCAAAGAAAGCTCACTTCTAAAATACATTAACATACACATTGAACCACTAATTTTACCAACAATACTATAATTTCAAAAATATATTAAGCTAAATCACAGAGCCTCAAAGTTGGCCAAGTTATGAATTCAACTAATCACTAATTCAAAGTTATGATATTCAACATACGACAAAAAAACTACCAGGAGACCCTTTTCGAATTAGGTATTTGCTGACTGTTGGAGTGAATCGATAAATAGGGCAACTGCTTATATCTAAAGTAGCTGTCACCTACGTAGGCCATGATGAGGTGTTTTTAAGTGAATTCTAGCCAATCTATGAAATGGTAATAATAGTACTGGAAAACAGAGCAGATATTCTTAACTGTCCATTTCTTGTGGGAGAAAAAGTAGGAGAACCAGAGGAAAAGTAAAACTGAAGCTTTGCCTTTTATAGAGCTGGCCACGCCACTGATGACCAATCAGTCTGCTGTCAGTAAGGCACTGAGGCTGAGGACATCACCCCCATGCTAGGGTTTTTTGTACCTGAGCACAGCTCTCAATAGAGAGTGAGGGGCAAATAAACTTCAGCGACTCCTTTGACCATTCCCATGGCGTTCTGAGTGAAAGAAGCCCATTGAGGTACATCTTTGTGTGGGTCAGTGGAGCTTTCTGACAACTGTGGTCAGGAGCCTCCACAGCAGCCTGTGCACCTGGAGAAAGGTCCTCTTGAGGCTTAGTCATCTATTTTAAATTTTTTTCTGTGTGTTTAAAATACAGGTTAAATTATTGAATAACAGAAAAAAGAAAAAGTCAAGGCCCTATGGATTAAAAGAATTTAAGAGTTAATACTTTTTTTAAAGATGATCAAATTGTGTTTTTGAACTGTAATTACAGATATAATAAAAACCCAATCAATGAAATAGACATAACAAGACCCACCAGGCTACCGTTTATTGATTTTGTGAGCACTACACTAGTATGTTTGATGTGCATGGTGTCTCCCAGTATTACTGACTTAAGAATCTATTACAAGTTGGAGAAATGCTTAATCAATCTTGAGAATGGTGACATTTTTACAGAATGATTGGCCTTTGAGCATCATTTATATCTCAGAGAGCAAACACATTTTCATACTGATAGCTAAGGATTGTGTAGATATGTAGCTATATCAAACAATTCTCAGAAAAAGCAATATAAGGGAACATCAAAATCATCTTACATTTTGGAAGAGAGAAATTTCCAAAGGAATAATATTGCTTTTCAAATATCTCTTATCTTTAGTGTTTATTTTTGGTATTTAATAGGCCCAGTATGAAGCATGACTACCCTATAATAAAGTACCTGGCTTTTCTAACATTTTTTTCCCAAACTCTGTGAGTAATAATATCTGAATAAAGATCATGAGAATCATAATTATTCTTATCTTTTGGTCTATAATTGCTTTTTGGGGATATGGTTTTCTTTAAAAAAATGTGAAAACTAAGACTCAGAGATGTTAAATAAATTGGTGAAGGACATGTATTTCCCTAGTGTTTTGGATTTTTTCCTCAGCATACCGTGTTTAATAAGCAGTCTTTCATGGCTGAAGCACATTTTTCTGGAAGAAAACTATTTAAGGAAGGAGAAAAAAATGCAAATATTTATTGGGAACTTCTATATGTTGTATACGTGTTCATGTGAGTTTTAAATTATCTATTGTCTTCATGTTATAAACACTGATTTTGTGATTCAATGTGATTAAATTGACTTGCCTCAGGTCACAGGATACCTAAAACAAACAAACAAACAACAACAAAATAAAAAACCACTGAAGTCCAGTTATGTTTGACTCCAAAGCCATGGCCTTTTTGTTGACTAAAATTTTTTCTGTGCCCATGAAGATGCCCATGTCCCTAATTATCTAAATATGTTAATAAATCATTTCTGTTTTTTCTCTCCTGAGGCAGCCATAAGCATCCAGCAAAAGAAATATCTATGACATTTTATTTTCCTGCTGCGATTCTTCAATAAAGAAATATAAAAGATGAAAGCTGGGAGTAGTGTGGGATAAAATGCAAATGCTGATCAACAGCTTTTAGGGCTGGTGCCTTGTTTAAAGGCTTCTTTCTACAGAGTGTTAGTTACACTGCACACTTTTTTGCAGCTTGATGGAACTGGAGGTAAGGGAAGCCACTTCAGCTCCTCTGATTAGTGTACATAGCCTTCTTTCTGGCTGCTCTAAAGACCAGGAGCCATAACCAGTTTGGGAGCCATTTGAAAGCATATATTGGCCTTTGGATTCTTACGCTGAGGGACTTTATTTTTGTTCATATTGAGCACACACTCCCTTTGGAAACATAACTGAACTGATAGGACTCTGCCCACCTTCAGGGGGGAAAGTGTAGCACTCACCTTTCACAGACATTTTCTTGCCAGCTGTTGCTGCCTGCCCAGGGAGATCCAAGATAGACCAAACCACCTTTTGATCTCTTTTCCTTTTGTTATTTTCTTAATAACAAGAAAGGGTTCTTCTTTTTCAAGTTTCTTATTAATTATTTTTGTATATTTTTTACTATTACCATATTTATTTTATTTATTTTTCAGACTTGAAAATTTGGAGTGAAGTTTTATTTTTAAAGTGCTATACAAGGATCTAGATGTGCCTTATCCATGAAGAGGAACCAGAATACTAATCAGGTACTCACCTCTTGAACAGATAATCTAGCAGAGAACATTACAATTCATCAGAGGATTGACAAGAAACATTAAAAGTAAGTAAGAGTAGAATTCAAGGTGGCTTTCTTTGTCCAGGGACTTATTGGGAGCCAGCAGAAACTTCTGGACATGGGGAAACAGTAAGAGAAAAACCCCCAGTGCACCACACTCTGAAATGGATTCCACAGGGGACTGAGGCTTACCATAGGGAGTTGCCTAGAGATGGCTAGAGACATTGCTCCAGAATGGGAACCCACATGGACACACACAAGCATTTGAGTCTAGAACAGTTGCTGTTCTGAGGTCTTAGACACCAGGATTCTATAGAGGTACATGCTGTTCACATGATGCTCTGAAGGCGGATAGAGGACTCTGTGGGCTCCACACCCCGGGAAGATACCCAAGACCTGGCTTTTGTTGACAAGATATTTGAGTACCACATAGGCCTTGCTGCTTTCCTGGGGCCCCAAACTCTCTGATGTCAGACTTAAGATGCCATTTTGCAAGTTTAAAGCTGAGTTGCATCTCATTCGTGGGTTGAGTTCAAGTTGACTACCCAGTTAAGGAGGAATAGATAAACTAGGCTCACTAGGTGTACTGAGGACAATAAAGCTTACAACAGGTTGCTGTGAGACCAAAGCATGAGAGGAACACACTCCCCACAGCTTCTCTCTTATGCTGCTTGCCTGGAGGGGCCCACTGTCTCTGGTAGCAGGCTCAAGAAGCCATTTGGAGAGTTTAATGCTGGGGTGCACCTTGCTTTGGAGCTGAGCTTGAGGTTATGAAGCTGTAGTTGCTACCTAAATGGAGATGTAAAGGGAAGATTGAGTTTTCCTCAGCACACTTAGGACAGACAATACCCACTACTCTGCTATGGGCAGCTGTGGGACCAGGGACTACACTGCTGGACAAATTACACCTACCAATAACACAAACACAGATTACTTGGGTCTCAGTGGCTGGCTACACTCCTGCTACTGCCAGCACTCACTTCATACGAACTGTCCAGAATCCTGAGAGCCCAACCACACATAAGATCCACTAATATCTTCTGAGATAGTTACATGGGGGCCTATGATTTGGCACCTCAGGACCCACTAACATTGATGCCAGTCTAAGCTGCTCTGGAAGCTAAAATCAGGCACATTCAGTCCACTGCTGCCACCACCAAGGCCGAAAGACTGGATCAGCTGGTGACTAGTCCCCAGCAAAAATTTGCCACAGCCTCAAATAATAAGTGTACCATAATACACCAAGGAAATCAAAGGCACCACTTACCTTGCATACTGTCAAAGAAGTCACACAGAGATCACACTACTTCAGGTATCCAAAATAAAAGCCAAGTTACCTTCTTGACTAACAGCATATACACATCTTCAGAAAAAAGTTCTTCCCTACAAAAGCAATTTGAAAACATTGGAACAAGTAACTGCTATGCTGGATGGACAGAAATCTATGGAAGGACATGGGAAACATGAAAAAGTAAGGAAAGATGACAACACCAAAGGAACACAACAATCGTCCAGAAATGAATCCCAGTCAAAAAGAATTCCTGGAAATGCCAGATAAAGAATTCAAAATATTGATTTTAAAGAAGCTAAATTATATGAAAGAGAAATCTGAAAACCAATACAAAGATGTCAGAAAATTAATTTAGGGCTCAGCACTCATTGCTCAGTGGTTAGGACGCTGGCCACATACACCAAGGCTGGCAGGTTTGAACCCAGCCAGGCCTCCTAAACAATGACAACTTCAACAAAATAATAGCCTAGCATTGTGGTGGGTGACTGTAGTCCCAGCTACTTGGGAGGCGAAGGCAAGAGAATTACTTAAACCCAAGAGTTTGAGGTTGCTGTGAGCTGTGATGTCATAGCACTCTACCAATGGTGGCATAGTGAGACTCTGTCTCAAAAAAAAAAAAAAGTTAATTCAGAATATGAATGAAAACTTTACCAAAGATGATAGATATTTTAGAAAAAAAATCAAACAAATCTTAGAGCTAATAACTTAAATGAAGGAAATACAAGACACATTTGAAAGCTTTACTAATAGTCTAGATCAAGTAGAAGAAAGAATTTCTGAAATAGAAAACAGGTCTTTTGAAATGATGTAGTCAGAAACAAATGAGGAACAGAAAAAAAGAATTCAAAAGAATGATCAAAGCTTTTGTGATGCCTAGGACTACATAAAGCAACTGGACATACAAATCATCAATATTCTTGATGGGGAAGAGAGATCAAAAAATTTAGAAAATCTATTTAAGGAAGTATTCACTGAAAACTTCCCAAATAGTACAAGATAACTAGACATTCACAAACAGGGAGCCCAGTGATTTCCCTAGGCAAATACACTGCAAAAAAGACTTTAGAACAATATATTATAAACAGAAAATGTCTAATATCAAAGTGAAGGAGACAATTTTAAAATCGGCAAGTGAAAAGCATCTAGTCACTTATAAAGGAAATCCCATCAGACTAGTAGCAGATGTCTCGGTAGGAACCTTACTGGAAGAAGAGAATGAAGTGGTATTTACACTTCAAAACTAAAGGAGAATTGAAGTCTTTCACTGGTAAGCAAATGCTGATAATTCATCACTAGTAGACCAAACCTACAGGAAAACATCATAAGAGTCTTAATCATGAAAACAAAAGTTCCATATGCATCATCACAAAAACACACAAAAATATAAAACCGATAGGTTTTATAAAACAATCACATAAAGAGGAAGAGAAAGGAATCAAATGACAATACAAAAAATTTTTAGCAAACTATAAAGACAAAAAGAGAAAAGAAGCTTTGTAAATGATAAACATGACAGAGCTTCACATACAAATATTTACCTTGAACATGAATGCATTAAATGCTCTACTTAAAAGATACAGATTAGCAGAAGGATTAAAAAACAAATAAACCAACTACATACTGTTTACAATAAGCTCACCTTATCCATAAAGAAACACACAGACTAAAAGTAAGGGAGTGAAAAAAGATATTCCATGCAAGCAGATATCAAAATTGACAAGGTACCTATACTTACATCAGATAGAGGAGATGTTAAATCAAAAACAGGAAAAATAGTCAAGGCTGTTATATAATTAAAAAGGGATCAATTCAGCAAGAGGACATAATAATCCTAATAAAACACATGATGTTGGAACACCTAGATTCACAAAACACATAGTATTATACTTAAAGAAAGAAATAGCAACCAATTAATAGCAGGGGACTTCAACACCTTCATACACAGCAATAGACAGAACATCACAACAAAGAAGGGTTGAACTTAAATTGGGCTTTAGACAAATTGGATTTAGACTTTTACTTTCTACCCAACAAGTACAGATTACATACATTTTTTATCAACACGTAGAACATTCTTCATGATAGGCCATGTTGGACAACAACTGAAGTCTTAACAAATTTAAAAAATAGAAAACATCAGATTATAGAGGAATAAGGTTAGAACTCAACATAAAGAGGAAATTTAGAAAGCATACAAGTATATTAAAAGTAAATAACTTGTTCCTGAATGATTAGTGAGTCAGTAAATAAAATGAAAATTGAAACAAATGAAAATCAAAACACAACATACCAAAACCTATGTGATATAGAAAAAGCACTGCTCTGAGAGAAGTTTATTGTATTAAATATATACATCAAAACAATAGAAAGATTACAAATTATCATCCTAACATCACATCTCGACAAACAAGTAAAACAAAAAGAAATAAACCCCAAAGTTAGCAGAAGAAAAGAAATAACAAAAATTGGAACAGAACTAAATAAAATAGAGACCAAAAAAATACAAAAGTTTAAAAAAAAAAAGTTCTGAAATCCTCATCAAAGTACCAATATCAGACTTTGAAAAACTTAAAAAAGTAGCATTTTATTTCATATGGAACCATAAAAAAACCCCAAATAGTTAATGCAATTCTAAGAAATAAAAATAAATATAGAGGCATCACATTATCAGACTTCAGATTATACTATAAGCCTATAGTGATCAAAACATCTTGGTAAAGGCACAAAAATTGAGAAGAAGATCTATGGAATAGAATAGAGAACCCAGCCACATCTTGCCTTCTGATCTTTGATAAACCAAACAAAAGCATAAACTGAAAAAAAAAATTCTTATTTAACAAATGGTTATTGGAGAACTGGTTAGCCACATATAGAAGACTGAAACTGGACCCCACCTCTTACCACTTACAAAAACTGACTCATGTTGGATTAAAATTTTAAATTTAAGACACAAAATTAAAAAATTCTACAGGAAAATATATAAAAAAAACTCCTGACAATATTGGCCTCGGAAATATTTTATGAAGACGACTCCATGGCAATTGCAGGAATACCAAAAATGAATAAATGGGACATGATCAAGCTAAAAAGCTTTTGTGTAGCTAAGGGTACAACTAAAGCAAACAGGCAATTTTCAGAATGGGAGAAGATCTTTGCATGCTACAAGTCTGACAAAGATCTGATAACTAGAATCTACAGAGAACACAAACTAATCAAAAAGAAAAGAGCAAACAATACCATTTATAAGTGGGCAAGAGATCTGAGTACCTTCTCTGAAGAAGGCAGATGAATGGCAACAAATACATGAAGAAATGCTCATCATCCCTAGTCATCAGAGAAATGCAAATCAAAACCACCCTGAGATATCACCTAACTCCAGTGAGAATAGCTGGCATCACAAAGTCTGAAAGCTACAGATGCTGATGTGGATGTGAAGAGAAGGGAACACTTTTGCATGGCTTGTGGGATTGCAAACTAATATAACCTCTATGAAAACAAGTATGGAGAATCCTTAAAGACCTAAAAGTAAAACTTAACATTTGATCCTGCAAACCCATTAAAGCATCTACCCAGAAGAAAAAATAATCATTTTTCTCTAATAAAATTTACACTAAAAGATTTATCCCAGATCAAGTCACAATTGTGAAGATGTGGTGTCAACCTAAATGCTCATCAATTCATAAATGGATTAATGAATTGTGGTATATGTATATCATGGACTACTATTCAGTCATAAAAACATGTATATTTTACATCTTTTGTGTTAACCTTGATGGAGTTGAAGAACATTCTTCTTTGTAAAGTATCACAAAAATGGGAAAGCCTATATCCAACCTTATGAAACCAATAGATAAACAACTACATGCCTGCATGACAGAAAAACACAATAAAATTCAAGTGGGGGAAGAGGAAAGAGGATAAGGTAGAAAGTACCTGATGGGAACCATGTAAGTGTGTTCAGCTGACAACTTGAACTTTACCTAGCAAATGCAAACATTTCAAGCTAGTCATTAATCTGAAATTTTAAAAAAGTTTATTTGAAAAGATAAACAAAATTGATCAATCACTAGATGACCTAAGTAAGAAGAAAGAAGGCCCAAATAAATAATATCAGAAATTTAAAATGTTGCATTACTATCGATACCACAGAAATACAAAAAATCATCAGAGACTATTAGGAATAATGTATACTTACAAAGTAGAAACTTGAAGAAATAGTTAAATTGCTGGAAATATGCATCTCTCAAGATTGAACCATGAAGACCTAGAATCCTGAACAGACTAATAGGAGTGGTGAGATTGAATCCGTAATAAAACATCCCCAGCAATAGAAGCTCAGGAACAGAGGTATTCACACCTTAATTTTGCCAAACATGCAAAGAAGAACTAATATCAATACTCCTAAAACTCTTGTAACAAAACTGAGGAGAAAGGAACTCTGTATCTCATTCTATGAGGCCACAATCACCCTGATACCAAAACCAGACAAGGATGCAATGAATGCAGAAAACTACAGACCAGTATTCCTGATGAACATAGGCACAACAGTTCTCAGGAAAGTTCTAGAACATCTAATCCAATACCACATCAAAAGAATAATACACCATGATCAAGCAGGTTTTATACTAGGGATACAAGAATGGCTGAGCATACACAAATCAATAAATGTGATATATCACATAAACAGGATTAAGAACAAAAACCACGTGGTTGTCTCAAAAGATCCAGAAAAAGCATCCAATATAATTTGGCATTCCTTTATGATATGCATCTTTAATAAACAAGGCAAAGAAGGAACATACCTCAAAGGAATAAAGGCCATATAAGACAAACCCAAAGGGAAGAGAAGGGTAAGGGGAGGAGAGGGGAGAGGCCGAGTGGAGGGAGGGTAATCGGTGGGACCTCACCTATGGTGCATATTGCAAGGGTACATGTCAAATCTATTAACAGTAGAGTATAAATGTCTTAACACCACAATTAAGTGAGGTGAAGGCTATGTTAACCAGTTTGATGTAAGCACTCCAAATTGTACATAAAATCAGCACATTGTACCCCATAAATGCATTAAAGTACACAGTTATGATTTAATAAAAAAAAAAAGACAAACCCACAGATACCATTATACTAGATGGGGATAAGTTGAAACATTACTTCTAAGAACTGAACAAGATAAGGATGCCCACTTTCAAACTCTTATGCAACATAGCAATGGAAGTCTTCCTCAGAGTAATCAGCTAAGAGGCAATAAACAAACAAACAAATAAATAAATAGCATCCAAACTGGAAAAAACTTCAGATTATCCCTATTTGTTTAGGCTATGACCTTATAACTAAAAAACCCTGCAGATTCTACCCCCAAACTCTTAGATTTGACAAATGAATTCATAAAGTTTTAAGACACAAAATCAACATAAAGAAATCAGTAGCTTTTCAATATATGAATAATGATCCAACAAAGAATCAAATCAAGAAGGCCATTCTATTTACAATAGCTAAAAAAAAAAAAAAGCCTAAGGATATATTTAACAAAGGAGATGAAAGATCTCTACAGGGAAAACCACATAATACTGATGAAAAATATTGTAGATGACACAAAGGGAAAAATTTTCCATGCTCAAGAATCAAAAGAATTGTTAAACTGACTATACTGCCCAAAGCACTCTAAAGGTTCAATGCCATCCCTATCAAAAGAACAGCATTAATTTCACAGAAAAAATAATAAACAATTCTAAACTTTGTATGAAACCAAATTAGAGCCTGAATAGTCAAAGCAATCTGGAGCAGAAAGAACAAAGCTGGAAGAATCACATTGCCTGACTTCAAGTACAATACAATGGTAAAGTAACCAAAACAGCTTGGGGCTATTGTAAAAATAGACACATAGATAAATGGAACAGAATAGAGAACCCAGAAATAAAGCCATATTCAAATGGTCATTGATAAAGTCAAGAATAATTTAGACTTTAAAAAGGAACCTTTTTCAATAAATGATGCTGGAAAATTTGGATTGACAGATGCAGAAGAATGAAACTGGACCCTTACTTCCCATTATATACAATAATCAACTCAAAATGGATTAATAACTTGAAACTAAGATCTGTCTGACCAGAAAAAAACCTAGGAAACACTCTTCTGGACATTGGTCTAGGGAAAGAATTCTTGACTAAGACCTCAAAAGCACAGGTGACAAAAATCAGAATAAACAAATGGGACTTAATTAAACTATAAAGCATCTGTATAGCAAAAGAAATAATCAACTGTGAACAATTTGTAGAATAGAAGTATTTACAAGCTATATATCTGACAAGGGAGTAATATCCAGAATTGACAAGGAACTCAAACAACAATAAGAACAAAACCAAACAAATGACTCATTTAAAAGTGTGTTAAGGACATGAATATATGTTTTTCAAAAGAAGACAAACAAATGGCCAGAAAGCATATGAAAAAATGCTTTATGTCAATATCAGAGAAATGCAAATTCAAACAACATTGAGATATAATCTTACACCAACTTGAATGACTATTATTAAAAGGGCAAAAACCACAAATTACAGAAGTTGATGAGGATGTGGATCAAAGGGCCCTCCGGTATACAGTTTATGGGTATGCAAATTAGTGCAACCTTATGGAGAACAGTATGGAGAGTTCTCAAACTAAAAACAGAATCACTGTGTGATTCAGCAGTCTCACTACTGGGTATCTACCCAAGGGAAAAGAAATCAATATATAAAAATATACTGCTCTGATGTGTTTACTACAGCATTATCACAAATGTGGAAGCAACTCGAGTGTCTATTAACAGAGGACTCCATAAAGAAAAAGTGGTACAGATATATACACCAGAACACTATTCAGTCATAAAATAGAAGGAAGCACGTCTCTTCACAGCAACAAGGTGGGAATCGGAGGCCATCATCTTAAGTGAAATAACTCAGGTGCAGAAAGACAAATATCACATGTTCCCTTTTATAACTGGGAGCTAAATACCGTGTATGCCCAGGAGGAGACTGTGGAAAGGTGAGCAATGGAGATTCCACAGGGTGAGGGGCAGGAAGAAGATGGTGTGGGATGTTGCTTGGCAGGTACAATGTGTGTTGCTCCAGGGATGAATGCACTGACTTCGCTGCAATACTATTTATCAATGAAGCAAAGCTGCTCTTGTGCCCTACAAATATATACAAATAAAATTAAAATAAAAACCAAAAAAAGTTGCAAAATAAGTGTTGGAGAAAATGTGGAGAGAAGGATACCCTTGCACACTGTTGGTGGAAATGTAAAGTAATACATCTACTATGGAAAACAACCTATGGAGGTTCCTCAAAAATGTACCATTCGATACTCACAATTCTACTTCTGGGCATATATCCAAAAGAATTAAAATTTGGATCTCAAAGAGATTATCTGCACTGCCTTGCTTATTGCAGCATTATTCACATTAGCTAAGATATGTAAACCACCTAAACACCCATCCATGGACTAATGGATGAAGAACATATGATATAGACACACAGTGCAATATTATGCAGCCCTTAAAAAGAAGAAAATCTTGTCATTTCCATGATGGGGATAAACCTGGAGGATGTTATACTAGGTGAAATAAGCCAGGCACATAAAAATAAATACTGTGTGATCTCACTTATATGTCAAAACTAAAATAGTCAAACTCACAGAAGCAGAGAGAAGGGTGCTGGTTACCAGAGGAGAGGGGAAGAAGTGGAATGGGGAGACATTAGTCAAAGGGCACAGAGTTTCAGTTAGAAGATCAATAAGTTCTGGATACCTAAAGTATAGCATAAGACCTTATTATATTCTTAAAACTTTGCTAAGCTGGTAGAGCTCATGTTAAGTGCTCTTACCACAAAAGTAAAAAAAAAAAAAAGTAACAAAAATAAAACAAAATGGGGTAGAAGGAAATTTTTGAGGTGATAGGTTTATAGTATTGATTGTGATGATGGTTTTATGGGTGTATACTTACCTCCAAACATATCAAGTTGCATATATTAAATTTCTACAGCTTGTTTCATGCCAATTGTACTTCAATAAGTGGTTTAAAAACATAATGTGCCAGAGAGGCTAAGTGGAGGAATAAATGTATTAAATTATTTATGCTCTAATCAAAGATACAATGAAAACTCAAATGCCCAGCCTTTTCTCTTTAACAAATGTAATAAAGAGAAAGTGGACTTTAAAGTCAGGCAGAAGTCAAGACTGCAGTTTGAATTCTGGCTCTGCCACTCAAAGTTGATGATTTTGGAGTTGGAAAGGATCTGCTTTGAGGAACTGGTAACAGCATTAGAGGGATAAGGTATTTACCACAAATATCTAGCCCTTGGACAGCATTTAGTTAATCATGGCAACTGTATTACAATTATTGTTACTTTCTACACTGGCCTGTTAAGAAAGTTGTTGGATCAGAGACTCATGACACCTGGTATCACAAGCCAAGTTGCCTGGCGGAGGTGAAGCAGGCTGTCCACATACCCAGGAGGCTGCAAGGTGCAGAGCCCATTCTGCAGGGCAAGGAAGAACTGCTCTCCCTGGGGTCCTCTCCCTCCTTCACATTTGACAGCCCCAGATAATTAACCTGGTAAATGAATGTTTTTAGACTTAAAGTTTCATTTGCATCACACGATCTGGTAGGCCAGAGTGGGACAGTGCAGGGCAGGATGGCAGTGTTCCTCCTACTGTGCCGGATCCAGCACCTTCTCCAGACTGTGGCTGATGTGAGACATTTAACAGGTTAGTTCATGTCACTTCCTGCTTCCACCCAGGATTCTTGGTGTTGAATCCTGGTTCCTCATCATAGCCTACCATTCTTTTCATGACCTGATGACTCCCCATATCTCTGAGCACTTCCTACGTGAGGCACATCGTTCTTCCCGCTCTGGCTTCCTGTTTCCTCCTCTGAGGGTCTGTCTTCGTCCTGTTTTCCCTATGTGAAATGATCTGTCCTCTGTGCTTCAAATAACCAACTCCTTCTCATGCTGTACATATTGGCTCAAATATTTCTCATTTGTAGAGATTTCCTAAGCTCCTTCTCTCAAAAAGCATACCACACTTCTCTCCCACTATTTCTGATTTATTGCTATTTATTTTACTCTGTAGCTCTCCTGAAAACATGAAATTATAATTTACTATCTTTCTTATGACCCCTAGAATGGAATTAATTTGAAGGTAAGAACCACCACATATTCAGTCTAGCACATAGACAAAACTCAACAAAACAGTTATTGAAAAATTCCACATGCTTGGAATGTGGGTGGGTAAGGTGGGAAGAACCAGAGATGAGATGGAGTGGGAGACACACACACAGGAGCTGCTAGATAGTAACAGGTCTCACTCTGTATGCCAGGCTGAAGATTTCTTTCTTTTCCCCTTTTTTCCCCCTAAAGAAATATAAGTTAAAGGACTTTGAACACATGAATAATAGCACAATGAGGTTTATATAATGATTTCGGCATAATATGGTTTGTGCAGGGGCTGAACAGTGGCAGAGCAGATATAGCAGAGGTGATGGAACCAGGGACTTTAAAAAACCCAGACTTGCTAGTACTTGGTGACTTCTTTGAATAAGAAGATAAGAGAATATTGGAAAATAATTTTTGATCATTAATTGCTGATTAGTGACAGTCCAATTTATTCCTATAATGCAGCAGTTCTCAACCTGTGGATCGCAACCCACAGGAATTGTATTAAAGGCCACAGTATTAATAAGATTGTGAACCACTGCTATAATGGATTTAAAAATTAAGTTTTAGTGACTGATCATCTCTTAAAAACAGTCATATTTCTTCACTTATACAGACCTTTAAGATTTTTATGTCTTATTGAATGTCAGCTTTAGAGAATACATAAGAATATGTATAAAATTATATATATTTATGTGATCTAATATCATAATATCACTTCAAATAATCCCTCAAACTCAGCTTCAGATTTGTATCTTTGTATTGATTTAAAACTCTAGTATTTCCCATCAAAGAAGACGTATTTCAATATTTAAGTATTAAGTCCTGCGGCCAATGATACTCTCCAGAGATCTTTATGTACAAGGAAGTCCACTGCGACAGAAAGATTTCACAAATTTTCTTCGGCTTATTGCTTACTTAAGTTCTTTTTCTAATTCTCGTTCTGAAAATTGTAAGAAAACATACTTAGAGAAACACAAGATAAAAATTGAACTTATAAGAGAAAAATTCCAGCTGGGAAGAGCTGTACTATCCCATTACTCTGATCCTCTCTTTTGCCCCTTTTGAAGTTTCCCCCTTTTGTTCCATAGGTTTTCTCTCAGAGGTGATTGTGGGCTAACTTCCTGGATGAGTCTACCAGGCAGTGGAGTGTAGTTCCATGGCACCATGGAGTTCTGCACAGCGAAAAAAAACTTTTGGATTCAAGTTCCAGGGCGTTGTTTGAGTTCACCTATCCATCAATTACATGGAGGCTTGGTACAACTTGGCCCTGAACAGGGACCAGTTTTATTTGAATATTGTTAAGCTTATTACCATGACTTCTTTGAATTATCTTTTATATTACTTTTTTCCCCTTTCTTTTGTTTCTATTCTTTCCCCTGGATTAGGAAAAAAAAAGTGTGATTTGGTAAGTAGGAAATTCCATTTTTTTAAATCAAAAACTCCTTTCCCAACTACCACACCCATTCTTATTTCAAGATTTAGGGCAGTGCTTGGCTTTACATTTATATATCAGATAAGTTTGGCTTATGCAGAGATGAGCGACATTCAGTGTGTTCCTAATTCCTGCCATTTTCCCAGGTAACAGCTGATGGCTGAGCAATCTCATCACTGTCACCTCCTCCTCAAGGGGCAAATTTATATGTACAGAAAATAACTTTCAGGTTAGGGTCATAATTAGATTTAGTAAGAACATTATAATGTGTTGATTTTCAATGATTTACTTTTTTTCTGTATTCTAAATTTTGCTTAAAACATACCTTACTTAAGATACCAAGATGTATTCATTCTTTACATATCTTTAAATAACTTTTCTCATCTTACAATAAAGGTGATACATATATCTTTCTACTGACATATTTGGAAGATATAGGGACCGAGAAATTAATTATTTTGTGTGTCTTTCTGGCTTAACATCTTTCACTCATGTAGCAAATTGAACTTCTTATCAAGTCTTGTTATAGTCCCTTATAACCCACGGCCTCATTGGCACATCCTGTCTAGTTTTTGTAATTTTCAGGAATTGGGGCTTCCTGCTCTTTCTGCTTTGAAATCTCTTTCCCCAGAACTGTACAGGCCTGGACAGTTCTCACACATCAAGTTTTGATTATAGAATAAGTTCATTAGCATGACTTTGTCAGCTATCCCATTTAACTGTCCTATCCAAAGTTTTGTCAAATTCTCCAATTTTTAGTAAAAACTAGAAATTTGGATTTTTATGTGAAGATTTCTGAATATTTGATTTTCTTTAATGAAATTTACATTTAAAAATAAATCCTATGTAGGCCAAATAAAACTGACCATCTGTTGGCCATATTTGGCTCACTGGTGACCAATTTGAAACTTTTGGCTTATCACAATCAACACCTATCATGCTTATTTACTGCTTCTTTGAAAGTTACCCTCATTAAAAACTAAGCTCCAGGAGAGCAGAAGCCGTATTTGTCTTGTTCTGTGCTATTTCCGCAGCACCTGGCTCACAGCAGGTATTCAATTAATTTTGGTTGAACAAATGAATTAAAAAACCTGAAAATAACGTTTTTGAATTTATATATTGTCTTTTCTTATAGGTAAATATTAACAAAATAATAATAGCATATTAACTTTTACAGTATGAATTTTCTGGTAACTTGATTTCTCACAGTTCTCCCACTGTATTTTAATTATTACTGCTTATTTTTCGACATTGTAGACTGCAGCAGGCACCTGAAAAGAAACCCCTTGGCAATAAGGGAATGGGGCAGGGACTGGTCTCTGGTGAAAGAGCAGGAAAGCGGAGCACACAGAGGATGAGGGAACACAGCCTTGCTGGGCCGTCCCCGCACCTGTGTGTAAACAGCTCCGGGGTCACTTCTACAGACAGCCAGGGGAGAAGTGGGTCGGTCTCCGGCTCCTGCTAAGACTGACAGCTGCCCCTTTAAGGCGCTCCGGCACCTCTGACCTGACTGAGACAGCGGACTCCTCCTGATGGAGAGCCTTACCTGACTGACCTCGTGCTCCCCGGCACTTATGGGGGGCAATACCCCGAGTGAGCTCTTACAGGGATCCGCGTCCTGCAGTTTCATGGGCCGGCAGTGACCTCGTGTCCCGGCCCCGATAGTGTTAGGTTTCAGCTGTTATATAGAGTTGCCAGAAGATTTTGTGGATTGCTTTCTTTGTTGTTGTTGTTGATAGCTTTCTATCCTTATGACCCTCCATATTCTCAGCACTTTATATGTGTCCTGAATACTGACAATCGCTTAAATGTGTAGCTCTTTTTGAGTTGTCTCCATGTGCTCCCATTTCCCTGTTAGGTAGAGCCTTAGTCTCTAGATACATGTTCTGTACAGATAAAGATAGTTGTAGTCTAGTTGGATAAATTGTTGACTTTGATTTGTAAACAAAACATAACCTGGGCCATTTTGGGGAGTCTGAGCTTATGTTATTGACCAAGACACCTGGCTCTCCTACTAAGACAGACATAAGATGTCTGCACTAATATAGTTTTATCTATAAAATAAAGAAGATAGAGTTAATGGTACCTTAGGCATTTCACAGCTGTTAGGATAGCTACTAACAATAACAACCCAGAAAATAATAATAAAGGTGTCAGAACCTTTGCTGATGAGATTATGAAATAATGGAGACACTATAAGAAATCACATGGTGCCCCCCAGAGAATTGCCTATTTTTAGGTAGAAACTTAAACAAAGTGAAATCAGGGACTTGAAGAAATGCCATTTGTACACCATGTTCATAACAGCAGTATTCACAGTAGCCAAAATGCAGAAACAACTCAAGAATCCATTCACTGATAAATGAATGTGGTACATGCATATGAGGAAATACTCTTTGAATTTAAAAAAGAAGGCAATCCTGATGCTTGGTACAGCATGGATGAACTTTGAGGACATTATGCTAAGTGAAATAAGCCATCGGAAAAATAAAAATATTGTATGATTCCACATATACAAGGTGCCTATAGTTGTCAAATTCACAGAGACAGAAAATAGAATGGGGGTCGCCAGGGACTGGAGGAGGAAGATGGGGAGTTCTGTCTTGTGGGGATGGAGTTTCAGTTTTTCAGGATAAATAAGGAGTTCTAGACACGGATGGTGGTGATGGTTGCTCAGCAATACCACTGAACTGTATAGTTAAAAATGGATAAAACAGTAAATTATGGATTACATATATTTTGCCACAAGTAAAAATAATTTTAAAAAAAGATCTGAGCATTTTTCTTGGTAAATGTGCTATAATTTTACGTGTTCTCATCCAGAGGACAACTTGCAGGTTTTTCTCAGCAGATAATGTCTCCCGGAAGGGGGGCCAGGCTCTGGTCAGGTGCTCAGCTTTAGTCACCCGAGTCTACAGATGACTCTAATTCTCTCCACACTGACTACCTGTTTCCATAAGAAAAACAAGTCACACTACACTTTTAGATGTTATTTTCTTCCACTTTTAAACTGGACTTTTATTTTTCCTTTCTTCCTCTGATTAACACATTTCCCGGCCCACGTGGTCACCCACCCAACAGGCGCATGGCTGTTTCCATAGCCATTTTATCTTTGCATCTCAGAGAATCCATCTCCCATCTTCTCTCTGCTCCTCTTGCACATTCAGTTCCCCTGAGCTCTGTTCAGCTGTCAGCCTCAGCCATGAGCCGCACCAATTCCCGAGTTATTAGGGAGCACTTGGAACGTCTCTGTGGCACTGATGCTGACAGTTGAGCACACGGGAGCAGCTGGCACAGTGGGGAGAGGCAGGGCGGGGGTGGGAGCTCATGCCATGTATTTATAACTTGGCCCCCAAAGCAGGGATGGCAGTGTTCAAATAGGAGAGGGTGAAAAGACATTTTATCCTAATTAAAAAGGTAATTAAGTAACACACGGAAGAATTTAAATCAGTGCTCCTGGTTTTTATGACCGGTCTGATAGTATAGCTACCCAGAAACCTTTCTCCAACAACAAATTGTGCCTTTTAAGCTCTGTTGCTTGCTGAGTGGCCACCTATGGATGACAAATTACAGTAGCGATCCTAGAAGGGTGTTTGAGATAAGGAAAGTTTCCTCTTAAAGGAAAATAATACAAACAGGCATGAAAACTCTAGCCAGCCCAGACTAACACTCTGTGTGTAAATAAATCACAGCCAGAACCCCTCTCCTGACCCCCAACCCAATCCTAACTGGGAATTGCAGCCACACCCAGAATTTCTTCTGGTTTGTCTGTTCCACTCCCTCTGGTGATGCCTATTCTAAGTCATGGCCTTTCTTGTCATGGCCTTCAGGGGCTTTTGTTTCTGAATCTATCCGAATTATATGTAGCTTCATGTTCGCATGTGTGAATGAATTTTATCATTGGACATTGTGTCTGCCATTGATGTATCTCTTAAAGAATTAGGAAACAGGTCACTGATTTCAACATAGGTCCAAATGCACAGTAATTGCCAGACAATTGTTGGACAGATTTTTAAAATTTTAGAAGTTTCTTTGCAAACTGTATTAAATTCTGAAACAATAATTTAATCATAATTTATACATGTTATTTGAACCATGTTCATTAGTAAACTGCTGATTATCATGAAGTACCATAAAAATTTTTTTTCATCTGTTTGATTTTTAGTTCAATTCTGTATACTGGTTATGCTAAGAGCATTAAATAACTGTTTTCTTTAGATTATTTCTGTAACAAATTTATACTTATTTTCAAATTTCTATGAAGTGACCCTACCATAAATATTTAAAGTAGTTACATAAGAATATATATATATATATATATATATAGAGAGAGAGAGAGAGAGAGAGAGAGAGATAAAAGTATTCTGTTTCTACATACGAAGATATGACATAAATGTACTAAATACTGAATTTATACATTGGTAAGGAAGAGTAATGTCAACAGCTGAAATTAGATGGCAGAGAAGTGCCTGTTGAGCATCAGCTGGGAAGCTGTGTGTAGGGGGACTCGAGTTATTCACTGCTGTGTATACGAACACAAACAACCACAAAATCACCATGATTATTGATTTTGGGGTTACTGATAACTTTTAGAATTTGCAAATATGAAATACATGCCTAATAAAAGTTGAACTTCCCTTTATACTTTTTAGAAAACTATTACATAACCACAATAAGCACTATTGTTAATACAATAACTTATTTTATCCACTCATTTATATTTATTTTGATTTTATTATAAATGCTCAAATTAAAAATGAGAAGATAGATAGAGGCTATTGATACGGAGAATATGAAGATTATTGATTCTAATAAAAATTGAAGTTCTCCTGGATGAAGCTCTGCTCACTGAATTGATTCCAATTTCCTTGTCAGTAATTACATAGTCTTCCCATTTTCATGGTGGTAAGAAACTCTTCTGGGCAATATAAATGGAGTCTGGCTTCTATAGTCTGGACCAAATACCTGAGTAGCCTCAAGGAAAACACTATTCAAACATGGAGGTTTCAAGGGATTCAGGAGCCTGGATCTTCCCATATCTTTAAAATGAACAACCTTACTAAGTTCATATGGTTAATAAAAGAACATCTTACGAGTTCCAAGAGAAAATAGTAATATTTTGTCAAATTAACATTAAAAAAGAAATGATAAGATACAGATAGTTACAGTGTTAAGGGTATTTGATGACTGGGATTTAAATTTTCCTAATTCCCAGTAGAAGATTATAAGATATGGTTACATACCCTGCATGTACAAAAACTACCCAGGTATTCAAATATTTTTAATCTACAGTTTGAAGCAAAATAAGAGAAACATATTTTGTGCTTGTTGGAAAGTCTGTTTAATTTGAAGTGGCCAAAGTATACATACTCAGGGTTATGTTAATTTTAGGACCTTTGCATTAATTCACCTTTATTTTATATTTCTCTCAGTTATGCTCTGTGAGTTCATAGCTGATGCTTTACGGTAAAGCATTTTAGGGGAGATGCCAATCTGGGGGGAAATAATGTTTATATTTCTTTTCTTTTCTTTTTTTTTTTTTTTTGAGACGGAGTGTTACTTTGTCACCCTCGGTAGAGTCCTGTGCCATCACAGCTCACAGCAACTTCCAGCTTTTGGGCTTAGGCAATTCTCTTGCCTCAGTCTCCTTAGTAGCTGGGACTACAGGCACCTGCCACAGCCCCTGGCTGTGTTTTTGTTGCAGTTTGGCTGGAGCTGGGCTCAAACCTGCCACCCTCGGTATATGAGGCTGGCGCCCTACTCGCTGAGCCACAGGAGGCTGCCCAGTGTTTATATTTTTTATGGCAATTTCCTCAATAATACTCGTTCCCTGCCAAAGATGCTTTTGAATTTTCTCAAATCCAAATAACTAATTATAAAGTTATATTTTGTTTTTCATTCCAATCCTGTTTTTTTAATTTTCTCTGAATTTAAGATAGCATTGATATTTTCCCCAAAATAACAAACTAACAGACTGAACTTCCACAGAGAAGTTCTTTCTCTTTTGTCCATGAATTTCCACAGCAAAAACCAAATGACAAAAGAAAAAAAAAAGACATTAGACTCTCTAAATTCTAAAGTACAAATGTTGGCAGTTTTCAGTATTTTTTTGTCTCCGTCTCAAGCTTAATGAGGGTGAACAGTAGTGAGTTCATGCGCTTCTCCAAGTGAGCCTAGAGGGTCCAGCTTATCCCTGATGAGCTGCGCTCTGAAGCTCCGGTGTTTACCAAATGCGTCAGATGGATAATGTTCATTAACAAACCTGAATATCTTGAAGCAAAGCAATTCCTCCAAATATTATGATGCTTTAATGACACTTGTAATAAGACCGCCAAGGACTACCAGCAGCTAGCAAATACACATTCCAAATGTAACATTAGTAATGGTTTGAATACTGCAAAACCTTAAAACTGGTACTATGTGTATGAGAAAGTCTGCTGACTCTGCCTCCTGAGGACCTTGGAAAGGAATCAGCAATGAGCAAGAAATTTCCACAAACAGCACTGAGGCTGCTGTGGGGAAGAGGGGCAGCAGTGGCATTTACCACGATGCACTGAATGTATAGAAAAGGGGGAAAGAAACAAACTTGGAAATGTAATGCAAAAGGGAGCAGAGGTACCAGCAATGGGTATAAAATATATCAAATGCATATCCTTGTGTAAGACAGGACATGATGTTTTGTATGGTTTCAGAAGAATCATCCTGAGGATGTTACCGAGGGGCCATTGTGCAGTCCAGATTTCTGTTGACCTCCCTCCTTACACTAATGTGTCATCCCTGGACTGTCTGCTTGTGACACTGCTTCTTTTTCTTACCCTGCTCCATAGTTCGGTCAAGCACCCAGGCTTCCAGTCAATCCTTCCCTAGCTTCATAGAGAGGAGGCAAGAGTGTTCAACTTTCGATGGATCTCTCTGGCATTCCATGGGCAGCTCTCATATTCTTCAGCCTGTGTTTTTATACGTGAGTTGAATATGGTAGTTTCTGTTACTATTACACAACCAACAGGGTATAAGTCGGAATCCATGTCTGTTCCCCTCCCCACCAACAATTCCTACTGCAAAAAATACTAAAAACTAATAAATTAATGTCTGCTTCTCCACAGATAGATTAGGAAAATGTTTTCTGAAGGGTAAAAGAAGGCAGCACTATTAACTATCTTACACATAGTCTAAAACAAAACCTATTTTTTATCCTTTCAATAAAAATAATTACTAAATTTACCCATTCAGTAAATATCTATCAAGTGCTTATTTGACATTGAATGATATGGGTATGATTAGTAAATTATTTATATTAAACATGCACTATATGCTACAAAAAGAAATGAAGTAGCCTTTGCATACTCTAAAATTTGTCTTCTCTTGGAAAACCAAATTGATATTCACCAACCTCAGTGAGGTTAGTGTGTAATGTTTCCAAATGTGACAGACTTCACCTTTATTATAAGTGTGACATCTTTCTTCCTCCCTTCAACTCTCTTTCTTCTTCCATGTAATCCTCAATTATCTTTCTTACATACAAATACTGGAAAGTATTTATAAAAATGTATCTTTGTTCTCCTGATGTTACGTCAATCTGAGTTCTTAGTTTTACTTCTACATGTGTCTAGGCAGTTGCTGATTCGAATGCATTCATTGTACAAAGTATGTGCAGAATATGGTAAATCCAGATGTTTCAAGCTCTGCCACTCCTGTTCTGCTCCCACAGACTCTGTCCTTGTCCGGGACTGCTCCTCTGAGTCTTCCACGTATTGTGACTAGAAACTGTAATCACCCATTTGAAGTTTACAGAAACAGAGATTAATTAGCCAATGACACTGATCCACACACGTAATCTCAGAGGCAGCTAAAAATAACTAACAGAGATGTTTTTACTACAACTTTAGTAAATAAAAATAAGTTTACATTTTATCTTAACTAATTACATTCAATAAATGTTACTTATCAAAGAATACTAACTGTGGTTGGGATTTGAGGGTAGAATGTGGCCAAGGTCACTGCTTATAGATGTATATCTTGTTTATCCTTATTATCCTTTTATCTTAAGGTAATTTCATCCCAGCTGGTAATATTATGTAGTTAAAGGTCTCAGAGAAATGAGTTAAGGCACGGCATCTTACAGCTCACTTAAAACATTTGTCCCGCTGTTTTTATTTACTACCTTGTGTAAGGGAACTATGTGAGTCCTAAACTCCATGGGCATAGAGTCCAAAGTTCATTTCTAAACTTTATTTTTAGTAATGTGGCAAAACATTGCTCCTGATGTGTCTTCATTTCTCACAACTATCTTGATTTAGGTATATTCCATTTCAACACCAAAGTCCAAAAACAGAGCTGGGTTTTTTCTTGCTCCCCCTGCCATGCCTGTGGTATCAAGTACCTCCTGAGGGCTTCACTCTTCTCATCATCATTGGAACCTTGGCATTTATGCCTCTTAGCATTCTGCTCTTCTCATTCTTACTGTCGTCTCTTTTAGAAGTCTGTTTCTCCACCTACTTCTCCACTACTAAAATGAGTTAGTTTTAATACCTCATCTTCAACTTACTTTTCTGTGGATGTGATGGTTAATTACGTGTGTCGACTTTAATAAACTCAACAATGCTCATATACCTAGAAAAAACATTATTTCTGGGTTTATCTGTGAGGGTGTTTCCAGAAGAAGTTAGCATTTGAATGGATGAACTGAGGAAAGCACAGGGCCCTCCCTGCTTTGGGTGGGCAGATCAATACTAGCACGAACAGAACCAAAAGGCGAGGAAGCTGAATTTACTCTCCCTGCTAAAGCTGAAACATCTGTCTTCTGTCTTCAGAAATCAGTGTCCTGGGTTCTGTGGTTTTTGTACTGAGACTGGAATATACAACACCAGCCTCTCAATCTTGAGGGCATAGACTCAGACTGAATTCCACCACCATTTTGGTTTTTTGAGCTTGCGAATAGGAAATAATTGGATTTCTCAGACTCTGTAACCAGATGAGCCATTTCCTACGATGAATTTATCTTTCCAATAACTATACGTGGAGAACATCAACTATTGGTACCAAGAGTGAGGTGCTGTTAAAAGAAATCTTTAAAAATGTGGAAATACCTTCAAAATGGATAATGAGTACAGGGTAAAAATTTGGAAGTTGCTAGAAAAACTCTAGAAGGTGATTCTGGGGAGGGAACACCTCTGTCGTGTTAGTTATTAACTTACAATTAAAAGGGATTTTACCCTTTTGTCATTTACATTGGATATTCCCCACTGTCTGCTTTCTTTTTCCTTCAACGCTCACTTCCTAAGTGTGTATAATAAAGTAACTTCCTACACTTTATTTGTACTATTCTAACAATCAGATTTTAATTCCACATTTATGTGCCATGAAATTTCACCTGTCTTCTGATTTTTAAAGAACTCTTAGATTCATACTTCGAGGAGTCCTGTTTTGAAGGTAATAAAATGTGATCTCAGAATTTTCCAGTTTTGTGACATTTTAATCACACATGGAAATGATAGCTAGCTATTCACTAAAATTCATTTTCTTTACTTTTCAGGTCACAACTAGAATTTACTTTCTACCTTTACTTTTGTAATTAGTTGTGTCCTTGCTATTGTGTTACACCCCTTGAGGTGTAAGTGAAAGTGGTCTGTGCTAATTCTATTTGCAGTCTTTTAAGTAACAGTCCTGCTCTCTGCACCTCACCTTTTCCCTCTAGCAAGATAAATGCAAATGCTGAGGTCTTTAAGAAGTGCTGGGTCCCTCAGATGAAGAGATACTAGATCTCAGAATCTCTATAAGCAAGATGTTCATCTTTAAGTTGTTTTGTGAATACAAAATAACATTTTATAGGGCGGCACCTGTGGCTTAAGGAATAGGGCACTGGCCCAATATACCGTAGGTGGTGGGTTCAAACCTGGCCCTGCCCAAAAACTGCAACAACAACAACAAAAAGAAATAACATTCTACTATGTTTCTACCATTTCCTTTTCTGTCTCTTTTCTGTTAGCAAGACCCTAAATCATGCCTTATTCATTAATAAGACTTTGAAATGATAAGCAAAAGGTATCTCAATTTTCTAAAGCATTAGTTTTGTATTTTGGTCATATATATACCTGTAAAACTTCTCCACCTACATTTCAAGTTTCTTGGGAAACTTAAAATTACTTTATCTTTTTCATATCTAATAAATGATTATATGTATATAGTATTCAATGAGAAATAAATAATACTATAAGTATTGAATTACATCCAGATTATGTATCAAGCACTGGCACATACCCGCTTTATCTTAAACATTCAATGAAAAATGTGTGATAAGTTATTTTAGCATAGGTATTATTGATGAAAGGGCATCAGATTGAGGAACTGTACACCTGGAAAGGACTTTCTTGTGCCATTCATACTTTGCCTCCCATTCTAATGATGATGGCACCAATGGTTAGTACCATTCTTAAAAATCACTAGAGAAAATGAATCTAAAATTTGTCTTGGTGTGTTTCCAGCTATCCATAGCACCTCTCTGCTTAGGAATTATGGAACATGTCAGCAGTTTATTTCACCTCACAGAAGTCCTGCAGCGAGGCACCTGGGCTTCTGGTGTATAACTTTGCACTGTGCTTTATTTTTTTGGTAAATGAATTCACTTAGGCTATACATCATTAAGGATTTTGTTTATGAAAAGTTTAGGAAGAAATGGCCAACATAGAGTAGCAGTGGCAGATAATGAAGCAAGTCACGAGCATATGGAATTGCTGGCTTGGGAATGAACTCCCAGGTGATCTGCTGTCTGGGACCCTCCCCTCGAATATTTATACAGTACAGCTGGCAAAGCTTCATGTATTTTTAAGAACCTTTATTGATTTATGTAGGAATAAAACATAGGACCAACAGCAGACATTCTACTAAAATGGTGTTGATATCATAAGGAATAAAAAGTATCTCTTGTTTGCTCTGATTTGGGGCACAATTCCCCCTAGCATGTGGTGCATTCAGTGCATCTAGAATAAGGCTATTATTGACAACACTGGAAATAGGATGAAGACTCCTGGTAACAAAATCATTCTGGAAAATTTAAGATTTAACAGCCCATTAACCTGATATTAAAGAGCACTGATGGGAATTTCCAGGAGCCATGAAGTTGCATTGTGTGAGAAGTTAGCAATGACACCACTAAGGGAACTTGACAATGGGAGGAGAAGGGCAGGGAAGATTCTTATCAAGACTCATGCTATTAAAGAAATGACACTGGAGCTGCAGGAAGCTGAAGACTCAGATTTTGGGTGATGGTGCAGAGCCTGTTACCCCAGCACTGAGTTTCGGGGAGCTCCCGTTCTGTTTCACCTGCTTGGGCAGGAAGTTGGGCCAGAATCAACTTCCAGTTAGACGCAGGTGATCACAGCACATGGAAAGTCAGACTAAAGGTAAGGGGAAGCACAGAGTTCAGGGCCTTAGAACTTAAAACCTGGGTTTTATTTTACCCTCATTAGGCACTCACATACAGCACAGCATGCAGTGGGGTGGGGGTTTCCCCCCTTTAAAAATTTTTTCTTCTTCTTCCTCTTTCTTTTTTCTAAACATGAATCATGAATATTAATGTGACTCTATTGAGGATGCTACAGGATTGTATAGGAGGGTGGTGGAGGAGGAGGTAGGCTGCCAGGTATCATGTTACTGGGTTAATTAAAGGAAGGTTCCTGACGTGGCTCTCCAGAGGTGGCCAGTGAGCGGGCTTCTCTCTCTGCCTTCCATAATACCCTATCTGTGCTCATGGAGTGTGGCTGGATGCCGCCAGGTGATGTGTCTCACTGAATGGCGTTTTTTTCAGAGCTGGAGCAATAAACATTAGGGGACTTAATTGTGTTCTTTGCAGTGGGAGCAATAAACATTAGGGGCCCTATTGTGCCCTTTCCCAAAGTGTCCCCAAAGCCCAATTTGGGGAGTGTCATGACAGTCAGCTCTAATTTCAAGTCCTCCCTCCCATTCCATGTGTTTTGAAATTGAGAGGCTGGACATAAACAGGGAAACTAAATCATTAGGCAAATCGCCATAGGCCAGTGTGTGAGGAGAGGCAGCCATTCCTGCCACATGTCTGTCTGACACACCAGAGCCCGGACAGAGCATAATAGGACTTTTTCCATCTGGTGACAACTTTTGTTAAATTACAGCTACCGATCCTCAAGAGGACAATTTTCTACTTGATACATCAAGAAGATTTAGGGACAAAGGTTCATGAAGGTGCCTTGGAGTTTGAGGAGACTGTGGGGTTTTATGACGAATCACACATGAGGTGATAACCCATGACAATCTCCACCTCTATTTCATCTACATATTTTTGCTTTATTGTGATGGTGGTGATGAAACTATATACAAAAATAACAATTTTCTCATGAAAATTGCAGAAATTCCCCATTATCATTTGGAAGATCAGATGTTCAACATACTATCAAGGAAAAAAAGTCTTAATTTTTTTTAAGATTTGTATCTGTCACAGTCCTATCAGTTAGTCATTAGCTCCTACAGATTTTTGCTGCAATTAAGGATGTCTGTATTTAGTAATTTTGTCATTCTGATTCTGCTGTCTTTACTTTGCCCACTTCTGTGTGTCTCAGGGACAGGCTGGTGAAAGGGTGTGTGGAAGCATTTCATTTAAAGTGACAATCCCATTATTTCTTCCATATTCTATCTTGTACTAATTCCTTATTGATTAGATCAGTGGTTCTCAACCTTCCTAATGCTGTGGCCCTTTAATACAGTTCCTGTGGATCATGACCCACAGGTTGAGAACTGCTGGATTAGATGTTTGGCTAAGGTGAAGTACACACGGACAATTTACAGAGGAGTCATCAGCAAGGTCAGAGACTAGGTACCATGTAAAAGCTTTCTGGTTGGGGGCTCTAAACTAGCAAAATATGTGTATATAAATATAACTGGATGATATACTGTGAAAAGTTTAATGCTACATTCCTTTTAATTCTAAATTGAAAAGTTTGGTTTCCTTTCATTTTAATAGAATTTTAACTTTGCACCACAATGGGGAATGAGCACATGAGTGGATTTGAGAAAAGAAAGTGGAAATAAATTCATGTTGATTATTTTATTTAACACTGTGGTTTCTCACACAAAGACATTGAATTTCAAAGTGCTTTGACTTTGCTACAGCCGTAATTGTGTATAATATCCATTATCATTTAATTGGAATTATCTTTTATCTTTGGCTACATTTATCTGAGGATCCCTTCAGAAAGCCCACCAGAAGCTCAAATTCCAATTTGTTCTCTCAGCTTGACTAATGATGAAAAGTATCAAAAACGACTATTATGTGTTTATAAATCACCTCTTTTATCCTGATGCGGTTCTGGGATTTTATGCTGTTAAGTCATTCTGGGATTTTAGGCTGTTATGTCATTCCTCTGTGGAATGTAAATGCAAAAACAACAACAAATTCAGCATAAACAATGGCACAAAATGCAAAAGAACAGAAAGTCTTTAAAGGAGCTTCACAAAAGCAAAGTGTGAACAGAGAACAGCATAAAATATGGATGAGAAAATATATTTCTCACAGATTTAAAAAAGAGGATGAGTCAAAAATAGTCCTCGTTCCCTGAGCATCTAACAGTTCTATTTGGAAAGTGGAGTCTGTGGCACAAAAGCAAATATGTTTTAATTGGGCCACTTTCATCCACCTGCTACAGTTCCTTTTTAGTCACATTGAATTTGTCTAACAACACTTGTTTACACTCCCTTGCTAGCACATTAGCATTTATTTCACTTTATAAAATAAGAAATATGGCCAGTTTAAAATGTTGAAGACACAGTGGCCAGAAACTTTAGGTCAGCTAGCAGAACACAGCAATCAACTTCCACTTCTCATTGTGAAATATTACTCGTAGGTCATAACATGTCATCAGACACCTTCAGTTAATTGAATCCTTCATCCTACAGTTACTTATTGAACCCTTGATGCATGCTAGACGATCTGCGAGGATCAGGGACAGAAGAGCGCCAGGCGTGGCGGCAGCTCCCTTCTCCCCGACCTTGTCTGTTCCAGTTTCTCACCACTGCCAGCGTCTTCCCAGGACAAACTCTCCTTCCCTGGACCAAGCTCTGGGTCTGCATGAACAAGGATTATTTGCTACCCCTCCAGGGTCAACACTGCATCTTCCCCAGCCTCTGAGGCTAAATGCTGAATTCTGTACTCAGTGCCTCATTGATGTCTGTGGAGCCTGCATTGTTTCCTCTCTCCTCTTTCTTGTCACCCAGCCACCTAGGTGCCTCCCCTCCCAGTAAAGTGTGTGTGGGCAATTGTGATACTGCTAAGGCTTCTAGGAGAACAGCTGGCCTGAGCCTCCGGGTCTCATAGAGACTAGTTAGAAGGGACTTTCAGGCTTGGAGTCATGAGATTTCACCTTATTGTGACAACAGAGGCAGCTTCCTGTGCTGCAGAGAGATGGATTCAAGTCCAGACAGATGTCTCCCGTTTAGTCTCTTCACTTCCCCCATCCAGACACCTTCTGATGTGTTCAGACACAATCAAACAAGGTCCGCTAAGCTTCTGGCCACATTTTCGAATACAGTTATCATTCATTCCCAGCAGAGCCCAGTACTATAAAGTCTACTTCGTAATCACAGCCCAGGTGAATGGTATCTCCTCACTCATCTGTATATTGATCTTTATTCCTTGTTCTTCAAACTGTGTGTGCTGTCCCAGCGTAGCCGGCTTTTCTAATGTTACATCCATGATTTTCTGCTCATCCTCCCTGTCCAGTTTCTAAGATATTTAACAGCTTGCACTGCCTTCCATTCATAACTCATATCCCTCTGTGCATCCAGATTAACTGAGATGTAGGCCTTAGTTCCAAACCAGGAGTTTCACCTGGTTGCGATAATGCTGTTGTCCCCTTATGGACTGCATGGCCTCTCTTGAGCCTCTGGCTGGATATGGGAGGTGTTGCTTCTTGGGAACCGAATCTCAGATGATGAGCATCTGCCTGCTCTCCTGGGCTGCTGCCGCCTGCAGAGGGCTCATTCTCAGGGCCCTCCTGCTTTCATATCTCATTATCCCACCTTGCAACCCCAGCCCTTTATGTGGGCTCCAGTCTGAAGAGCTCATGCCATCTCTAGACACTACAATGGGCAGCTCAGCTCTCCCTCTTCACTCAGATTTACTCTTGGCCAGTCCAATTCATCCTCCTTTAATCTAATGTGTGGGGTTTTTAATCCCACTTGCTTCCCTTTTTCTATTTGCATGGCAGCATGTTACCGCACCGTGTGTGAATCCTGAGATATACATTTTTTTACCTGCAAGATGTTTTACACCTCCTGCACTTGCAGTTGGACCATTTAAGATACTTTCAACATCAAGCAACAAACCTTTACGCTGCCAGCTTAAGTGAGAAAAATCTATCATTTTACATAATATGATATCAAGGCAGAGTAGTTCCAAGTTTGGGCAACTTAGCAGTTCAGTCGTGTCAATAAACCACATTCTTCCCTTCTTTCTCTTCTCTCTGAAGCATGTGGACTTGTCCTTGTAGGCTGGTCCCTTGTGCTTTTAAGGTCTCTCAGTCTCAAGTGCAGCAATCATATCACCATGGTGAAAGGTAGGAATGTTTCCTTGAATGCAATCCAGTAGAAACTCTGTAAGTTACTACCCATGGGATTGTTTCAAACTGAAGTGGTGTATAGAACTAGGCCTACTGCACTGATGTGTACACGTGGTGCATGCCTGGTCTATGAGTATTAAGCCAACTTAAGGCGGGGGTCAGCGTAGGGAGGTGGTCAGCTGCGGACATTCTACTGTGTTTTCTTCCATGAGGAAAATCTTCCCAACAGTTCCTCAAAGAATATCTATTAGCAAATCATTGATTACATTTTCTTCTTAATGCCTATGCCAAAATCAGTTGTTGATAAAGAGAATAGGATTATAGTGATCGGCTTTGATTAATCATAGTTTATTTTTTAACTTTATTCAAATTAATATGAGGGTACAATATTTAGGTTACATTGTTCTCACTTCTAGGGCAAAGTTCCATTTGTAGAAGAGCCCCTCACTCAGGGGCACGTTCTACACCCTCACAATGTGCACATTAGGTGAGATCCTGCCTCATGCCCGCCCTCCTTCTCCCATATGTCCTTACCCCTCCACTTCCCTCTACCCCTGAACTGGACTATAATAGTCTTTTATTGCTCTTATGTACATGTAATTGTTTTTGTATTGATTTTATATTAGTATGGAGTATATAATTGTATATACATGGAGTCAAATGATAATTAATTGACTAATAATTTTTGGATTTTTTTTTTCATTCTTACCATACTTTACTAAGAAGAATTATTTCAACTCTATCCAGGTAAATGTAGAAGATGTAAAGTCTCCATCTTTTTTCATGGCTGCAGAATATTCCATGGTATACATACACCACAGTTTGTTGATCCATTCATGGGTTGATGGGTACTTAGGTTGCTTCCATAACTTGGCAATTATGAATTGAGCCACAATCAATAAACATTCTAGTACAAATGTCTTTGAGGTAAAACAATTTATGTTATTCTGGGTAGATACCTAGTAAAGGGCTTTCAGGGTCAAATGGATGATCTACATTTAGATCTTTGAGGATTCTCCATTCTTCTCTCCAAAAGGGTTGTATTAGTTTACAATCCTACCACATTCATGCCAGCATCTGGTGTTTGGGGACTTTGTGATGTGGACTAATCTTGCTGGGGTTAGGTGATATCTCTGAGTGCTTTTCATCTGCATTTCTCTGATGATTAAAAACAATGAGCATTTTTTCCTGTGTTTGTAGGCCATTCAGAGAAGTTTCTGTTACAATCTATTGCCCCCTTATTGAGAGGGTTGTTAGCTCTTTTTTATTGCTTAATTTGAGTTTTCTATAGATCACTAGGTCTGGGAAGGAAATTAGCTTCCCATAAAGCATGTGACTGTCCAGTAAAGAACTAAACTTCTGTTAACAAGAAAGGAAGGCAGTCCTGCCTGTTGGGTGGGCAGCCACGCAAGTCTGCGGTGTTTGTCGTCCATGTATATGCTCTGAAGCAGAAACAAAAGCTCTGCCTCCCCGCTCGCCACTGCCAAGGCACACTCAGTCCCCCAGGGCCTGCTCAGTGGCTGCGGTTTATCACTACTCCATGACACATCCACAGTCTCCCCATCAGCCTGCCTCAGCCTTCCTCAGCATGGGTTGTTACTCCTGACTGGAGCAATTTCCCATAATTTTACTGTTAAATACAGAAAAGTAATTCCTCTTCTCCTCAAACTATTTTATTCCCATAACTGGAATAAAGGAAGAAGTTTAAAATTAGGCTTGAGAGACATCTTGTTCTGGCAAGTCCGTGGATAACCTGGGAAGTGTGGCAGTGAGGGAGGAGAAGGGTGAGACAAAATTAATAAACAGTTCCATATTTTTGCCTGAACTCTGTCTCTTAATGCCATGCTTGGGAAACAGTGAGTGCTCAATGAATGTTTTGGGCAGAAAGACAGGATAGAAGAAAGAGGCTGTTTTACCAGAATTCCACAAAGTGTTTTCAAATCTAATCCGTTTAATTATGTAACCCAGATTTGATTCAGTTCTAAGGACTAAAGTTACTCAAAAAATGCACAAAGCATCTCATAAATAGAGTTTGCTGATTTTAATTAGAGACAAGTTTCTTCCGAGTGATTTAGAGTACCAAATCCATCGCCACTGTTTTCCCTTCAGAAAGAAAGAAATTTAGGTATGAAAGTTTTGAGAGGAGCATGGAGTCGAATGATCCTGAATAATAATTCTCTGCACTGCACTAAGAAAGCATCCATTAACTGTCCTGCCCACATCTTAGAGGGGGGCAAAAGGAAGTGAGGATATCTCAGCACAGAGAGGAGAGGGAAAGATGGAGGCAGTGGAACTGGGAACTTAACAATGCGGCTGCGGATTCAAGGTCAAGTCCTCAGGGATTGCTACATAGTTTCTTCTTTTTTTTTTTTTGAAATAAAAGTTATATTATTTGTTAAGTTTATTAATATTTTCAAATACATTTTATTTACCTTTGTAGGGATATATATATATATATATCACACAGAGAATACTTGATTCTAAGCATGTATCATAAACATCATTAAGCACAAGGCAGAGTTGAAAAAAATGGTATAGCAAGTATCTGTATATTCCCTCTGTAGGCTCATCAAAAGTTAGCATTCTAGAAAAAATATTCCGCATAGTCACACACACACACACAGAAGCTGCATGAGTGTGCTGCAGACGCTGATACTCCTTTTCTTAGTCCATTTCTGTTGGTGCAACAAAATACCTGAGACTGGGGAATTCACAAAAAATAGCAATGTGTGTATCACAATCTGGAGGCTAGAAATCCAAAGTCAAGTTGCTGGCAGGCTCATTGTCTGGTGGGGTCCTGTTTTCTGCTTCCAAAAGGGCCTGCTCTGTGCTCTAGAGAAGATGCCCACTGTGATCTCACCTGGCAGAAGAGAAAGAAGGGCAACAAGGGCCCAGGTCATTCTCTGATGTACTTTGAGGAGGAGACTAAGGTGTTTATGTGGACAGGAGCACTCATATTTTAATCACTCTGAAATCCTAATCTTTTAACACTATGACATTGGGTGTTAGGGTCCACATATGAATTCTGTAGGCACCTAATGTTTAAACTCCAGTCCTTGTGAATACTGCAGGATGCATCTCATAAAAGTACATTTCTCCACACAAACAAAATCCCATTATCCAATTCAGGAAAGACAGCAGTTATTCTTTAATGCCACCTAATTTTCAAATCACATAAGCAATTCCCATTAAGCTCACATATTTTTTAGGGCATTTCTCCTCTTTATTTGAATAGGTTCACACGCTGCATTGGGTTGTCATTTCTTGTAAGTCCCTCTTAATTTCTCACCCCAACTGTCTTTTAGATATTTTCATGATATTGTCTTCTGAAGAGTCTAAATCTGTTGTTTTTGTCTTATGTCCCACATTTGGGCTTTATGTGGGTATTTCCTTATTGTGGTGTTTAACTTCTTTCTCCACTCCCTATATATCTCATTAGCCTGAAATTAAGTCTAAAGGTTTTAATCAGATTCACATTAAACATTATTTTGTATACATATATTATATTGCTTTGATTGCATAATTGCATAATATCAAGTTGTCCCACTGTTAGTTATACTATTTGGCTAAGATATGATTGTTCAGGCTTTCTTATTGCAAAAAAAATAGTTTTAAAAGTTATTTCATACTAAATATGTATTGAATAAGCTTCAGCACTTACACATTTTATTAATGAACTTGATTTTTATAAATAAAAACAATTTTTTCCGCATCATAATTCATTATTACAAAGAAATTTGTAAATATTTATAGCAGTATCTGAAGATCACCATAAGTTTGAGGTCTGACAATTAGGTTCATGAACTTGCCACAGTGCTTATGTTAGCAGCCCTATACAGACAACTCAGAGACATTTTATAACCTGGGAACTTCAGTGTTGCACAGCTGTGTTTGTGTTAATGTGTGGCAATGCCTTGCTGAGTGGTGTTCATTATTGTGTATATTTGTGTACCATTGTGAGACTGTCAGAGCCTGAATTAGAGCAAAGAAACAAAGATTAAATTCCTTGTTAGATTTAACAAGAGGGTAAGTGAAATCAGGGGCACATTGGTCCAAGTTTCTGGGGATAATGCCATGAAGAAAACAAATGGAGTAAATGTTTTTCTGAGGGGAGAAAAAGTGTCACTGATGGGAGAGCTCAGCCAGTGATGAGCAAAACTGATGAAAACATTGCAAAATTTGTTTAATTGTGCATCAGAATTATCAGCGAAGCAAGTGGTCGGCTCCCTCGGTGTGAGCCTCATTCCAGCAAAAGGCCTGCATTGAACCATCCAGTTCCTCAACTTCCTGAAATGTAAATCAAAAGGGAAACAATGGAAAAGTCAGTATTTTAATGGAGGAAATATGATTTGGATTTGGATTAACCAGAAGAAGAATATAAGCCCGTATTTCCCTGTGAGAAAGCTGAAACTAAGGGAATGATGAGGTTCTTCCTGCGAGGTTTCTCCACAAGAGAAGTGATGTGGACACTTCATTAGGGAACTACTAAGGAAATAAATATTCAAACATTTTTCTCATACACCTGTTTACAACTCAGTTTAAAATATAGGACTTTGCTTTTTTGTGATTATTATCTTCACTATCTGATGGGGTTTAGTTTTCTTCTTTGGAAAATATATTTGCGTTACACAGGAACAAAATCAGTTTACTCTAAAATACAAAATTATGAGACCAATTGCAAATATGTGACATGCCTGGGAGAGCCGGTTTGCGTATGAAAGCATCTTATTCAAAGAAACCTGTTCTTTTAACTTTCTGGCCTCAGCATTCAGCCTTTGTGTTAGTCTGTATCAGCTGTGTGTGATCTCTGAGGGTGGACACACTATAAACACAAAGTAAGAAAATTGGAGAGGGAGTCTCTCTTCACACCTCTGTCTACACACAGCTTTTTAAAGCCGTCTTGACTCTTGTCTAAGGCTTGGCAAGATGGCAAGACATGAATGTATTTCTTCAGTTGTAATCAAGAGCTCTTTCTTTGATGTACTTTATCCTCAGGCATGCCAGCTACTCTTCAAAACATGCCTTGTTGTTTCAGCTGTTATTATCTTTGTGACAGTAAATACTCCTTGCTTGATCCAATTCTTTCCTGCAGTTCTCTGAAGCTTCAGCGCAGACATATTAGTGCACTCAGCTGTACATCAGTGGACTTGCCTGGGGCTGAACCTTCACCTCTGGAATGGAGGAAAAGTAGGTCATTAACATTGCTAATTAAGTTTGCTATGCATGTCATTTTGTTCCCTTCTATAAACATTGAAAATTGTAAGAAAAAAATAGAAATTTGGTAATACAGCTAAATAACTGATCATAAAGTGGCATTTATAGAGTATCTGAGACAATTTGTAAATTCATAAATAATTGATTTTAAAATGGTAGTTTAATGATGTCCATGGCAATTTGTGAATTCATTTAGCAACCAGCTAACCAGTTAGTACAATAAAGCTCTGCAGTTAGTTTACTGCTTACATTTGCCTTATGATAACTTACTAAGCATAAACTCTGGTCACATGAAGTTTTCCCTCTGCACTTCCTTGCTAAGACCTTCCACACCAAATCCATTTCCTTTGAATTGAGTATTTTAAAGTTATTAGGCCTAGAGCAGGGAACCAAATGTTAATAATGATACTTCTAGATGGTCAAAAACTTTAAAACACACACAATGTTCCATGCTTCATTAAAGTCTAAGTTATTTATAAGCACCCTTAAAATCTTTCCAACTGAGCATAAATTGCTTCCATAAATCTTGTAGACAAGGGAGGTGTGTCTTACTTTTTTAAGTGATTTTGTTTCAAGGGAGCTATAGGCAGACACATCTAGGTTTTGTAGAATGAGTACTTTTTCTAAGTGCTCTGCATGAGCTGGCACTACTGAATAACCACCAGCACCACACTAAACTCAGCGACTTAAACACAACCATCAGTTTATTATCTCACGTCTGTATGAATTGTCAATGTGGAATGAATGCACCTGGTGGTTCTGCTGATCTCAGCTGACCCACACCTCCATGTATTTGGACAGCTACAGGGTGGGCCAAGGTCTGGTGACAGTGGCTTACATGTCTTTGTCTATCTCCACCGGGCCCCTATCTCATGCTTACACACATGGAAGGGTTAAGATGGTCCAAGGACGCAAACCTTCTTAGTGACCAGGTTCAGAACCTTCACACTGTTCTTACCAAAACAAAGTACAAGGCGAGCTTGAATTTAAGGAGTAGAGAAATAGACCCTGTATCTCAATGGGAGGAATTTCAAAAAATTGTGTAATTCTTCAAGTTACTACAATCAAAGCCATTTGAGGAATTTAAAGGATCATTACGTGAAGATTATGATTTATATTAATATAATCACTTACTGTACAATGTGCTGCTCCTGTCTTTATCATTTGTATTTTTGTCAATAAAATCTGTGTATGTTAAAATTCTACAAATAAAAATACTTGCTACTTTCACAGTAATGTTTCTTTTGCAAAGTACTCTTACTATTTACTTAAACTGTCAATAAAATCTAACGAGATGAGTGAGATCGTTATTTTTGAAAGTACTAAATGGCCTAATGAAAGATCAGAACACCATTTCACCCTCCTTTCTTATATGTACATTAGAATTTTAGTTATTTTTTTTTTTAGAAAACATTCCCCTAACATTTTATCTTATATTTGAGCCTAAAACATTTTTCCCTACCTTAGAAAGAAGAAGCAACTTTAATGAAGTAGGGAGAAAAAAATCACTAAAAAGTACTTAGCTAGCATCTAAATCAAAAATATTAGTGAATTAAAATTTAATATTTACATGCACAATAATTAAGAAACAATAATATGGTTTACATCATATAGTTGAAAAAAGGTAAAAGAAACTTATGTAAAAGTTTATAACCTTATGTACAATTCTTCTAACTCTGCATTACTCTAATTCAGAAATTATGGCTTTATTATTTGTCTTTGCTACTAGATATGAAAAAGCTATGAGAGCAAGTTTCTGGCCCAATTTACTATAACATCTTTATTTTGTTACCTGAAACACAGCAGATGATCAACAATAATTTTCAAAAAGAATTTCGTAGACTCTCCTTTAACATGAAAGCACACAAATTATAATAAACAGTATGATAGGTGCATATTAAATGTCTATCAAATATTCCCATATTTAAAACTATCTTGGATTTATTACTTATGGGTCAGTCTATCATGGAAAATACTTATTTATTTGTTAAATTACCCAGGAAATCAGTCAGATTTATTTTGGCAAAATATATGGTCTTAAATTTCAATCATAATTTGTGTTTAATTATTTGTATCGGGGACCTACTATAGTAAATTGTATTAAGAAAATTTTGTTTTGGAGATTGAAACAGTTAGAAAATATTAATATTCTATTTGAAAGTTAAGCTGCTTAGTGATGTTATAAAACTAACATAAGACATCTATCATTTTAATACTTAATGATAATATTACCAAAATAACAAATGGAAGAATATAATTAATCACTACTCATTAATATGTATTTATAAAAAATAATTCACTAAAGATTGTTCTGCATTAAAGAACATTATAGGTATGTTTTATGAAAGTGAAGGGGTTAAGAGCAAACGTTGGAATATGCTTCCTACCACTGCACTCTGGGGCCTTCGATTCTTCACCACCTCTCCAAGTCCCCCAGTTCAGCCCGTTGCCCCCTGCATTTTGACTTTTGTGCTCCAATCATAGATGGTGATATAGTTCTACTAAACAGATTTTTGGAAAATAAAATTACATAAAAATTGAATTTCAGATTTATAAAGTATGTTAGAAATCAGACTAAATGAACTTAATATGTTCTGAAAATTTGTGGTTACAAATATCAGATGCAAATTTACTTTGAATTATTTCACAGAAATATATGTTCTTTTAATTTTTTGAAAGGCTTTGCCTCATTGTCTTTATTAAAAAATTATATAATGATTTTATAAAAATGTTTCTTAGCACTGGTTTGAAAACCATCCAAAATGTTAGAAAATGTCATTACAGTATGTTTTCACTGTGATTTTAATGACATTTGAAGTAGTTGTTAAATTTGCTGAAATCAAACTCTTACCCTAGAAGTGGCTCATGTTTGGAGAAACAGTTCTAACAGCTCTTGTGAAGCTGTATTATGCTAAGAACACATGTATGCTTCCAATAGAAAACTACAAATTACTCCCACATGTTCAGAGTTACTGTGAGACATATTTTAGAGTATTGGGCAAAGATGCAAACAGAAATAAGTTAGATCACATCTTTGTAACAGAGTTCTGGATGCTATTTATATTGTCAGATATGTGAAAAGTTCTATTATAAGTGGTTTTAAATTTTAGCAGCATAGTGTTTTATAAATATAAATCACCTGTATATGATATGTATTGTTAGAAATAATCTCACACTTTGTGTCTTAAGTTTTTAATGAATCCAATATCCTCCATGTGTATACAATGATCTTAAAGATTGGCACAATCCTGGATTATATTATGTTTGATCTAAAGTTATAAATAAAATAATTGTACAATTTCTTGTTGTTATGGTTACAGATTTTCCTGTCCTCCCAATGCTAATCTGCCTGACTGTGGGCATCCTGCAGGCCATTTTTCTTCATAATTTTCATTTGTAATAGGACTTGTGCTAATACTAACCTGTATCTCTTGAGTTTTTGTTCATTAAAGAACTATTTAAACACATTTTAATATAATTCATGAGAAGAACAATGATACCTAAAAACTCTGATATGGAAATGGACATATAATCTATTTTTTATATAGTTTAGAAAATAAGATGTATTTATAAAAAAATTTCCAGTGATGCTCCAGACGTTAACCAGGATGGATTTGCAAACATAAAGTTCTATACAATTACAGAATTATGGTATCCTTTGGGGTCATAATAAAGGAAAATAAAATATGAAATGCAGAAGTTTTTAAATTGAGATATGTTTGTGTCTGGAAGTGAGGATGATTGGAAAAGTAACTGATGTCTTGGCATTCAAGTGCAAGTACTTGGCAGAGTTTAAGCTAAGTCATCGTAGCCTGGCCATGCTGATAGACTCATGTCAAATAGTCAAACAGATGTAATTACGTGTTATGTCGCGAATATGGAAGAAATAGATTAGATTCTGGCAGCATTCCGTATGAAACTCCTAGTTCTGATGGTTGGAGTTTCAGATCTGGACGGCAAATGCCATTGTGGTTTACTGGGTTCAAACTCATTTACCTAAGAGTTCCTAAGGTCCCCTTCCCTCCTTCCCTCCCTCCCTTCCTATCTTCCTTTCTCTCTTCTTTTCCGCTTTCCTCTCTCTCTCTCTCTTTTCTTCCTTTCAACTCATGACTCTATAAGGAATGCAAAAGTATTGGTAGAAGAACTAAACATCCATCACTGAACCAGTATTCCACAGCTAACTAAAATGAACTAAAATATATATCTCTAAAACAATATGTAGGCTGAGTGACAAATTATAATATATTTAATAGAATCAACAATAACATAACATTTAAAAATTATTTATTTAAACATGAGCCATCAATATCATGTGATGGATATTTCAGCTTTTTTTAATACATGTTTTTCAAAAAAGAAAGGAATTTACGTTTGAAATAGAAAAGCTATATATTAGTGTAAAAGAGGATATAAATGTTGTTTTATGGTAAAGAAAACCTTTCACTAATAATAGAAAAATGCTCAGTCTTTGGCAGGATGCAGAGGTTAATTTGGAAATGGATAAGTCACAAGCCTATTTCTGTATACCTTACCAACTGTTGCCCTTAAAATTGAAGATCAAACTTTATGTGATATTTTGGGTCACCCGAATTAGGTATCACTAAATCACTTAAATAACAGTTCTACTTAACATGAAGTAACAATGCTTCTCTGTTCTTTTTCTTGTGCTCATTTTGCCAAACCCAACTTGTTAATTAAATGCCTTACCTCAAAATTAATATTGCAGGGAATTTTTGAAAGAAATAAACTTGAGGATAAATTTTTATCACATTAAATGAAAACTGTAATTCTGCTAATAGCCTCAAAAAGCACCATAATATTTGCTATTGTTGCAGACTGAGGTTATTTTGGGCAAGAGAGGAATTTAGTAGGAGGAAACAAGAAAGAAAAACTTGGTCATTCATGATGGTCCTTGAATTTCTGTCTATGTGCCTGATTAATTACACGCAACCTGATAAAGATCACATGCTTTAATGTCTTATGTTTCAAGATTTTTTTTGTGAGAAATAAAGTACAAATGTACTTATCCTTATTAATGTGTTAAAATATTCATAATTTTGTAGACCATTACTCTTGTCTGAAGATTGAACTTTTTAAAAAACAAAAGAAAGTAAACCTTGTAGGTTATGAGAAAGTGTACTTTATTTCTCACATAATGGTATAAATAACTCAAATATGGCTGTTTACATTAAGGAAAAATTTGAAAATCTGCAGAAATTGTACAACTTCAGGTTATTATTGTATTAAATTAACAAGAAGCATATTGTACTTGGACATTTTTCTTACTAAAAATTCTTTAGGTGCTTTAGCTTAAAATGACTTGATGCTGTACTAAAACAGATATGAAATATCTCAAAAACAAAAGAACTATTTCATTATAGTTATTTTTCAACACAAAATAATTATAAACTTGAGATAAGCCCATTCCCCAAAACTCCTAGCATTATCTCTCCAATGATTAATAAAATGTGAATTAAATAATAAGTTAGAGTCTCTGTCTTACTGCATTTCGACAGAAGTTACAGTGGTCTTTGTTGGCTTGGTAGTAACACATCAACTCCAAGCCATGAGTTTTCCCAGTGCTGTGGAGACCCACCAGCATTGGAACGGAATATGCACTATAGCTAAGCAGCCAGGAACCTAAAACTAAGTATACAAAAGAATTAGACCTGTGAAGTCTGAAGATGACACTGGCAAACGATTGTAAATCATCCCTTCCACCATGGAGCAAAGGGCACCTGTGTCACTGTCCTTTCTTCCAGCCTACCCACATTTCCACCCATGAAATCTTCCACCTGTCACCCAAATCTGGTGTTCTGGAGACCTGAGACTTACCAAGTTTTGACAATTTCTGCAATTAAGGATATTTTCAAATCAGATATAGTTTTATCTGACTGCATGTTCTAGAGGATAATGAAGGCTATGGAATGAATTAATTGGGAACACTCATCAGACACCATAGAACTTTTTCATGCCTCTCCAAATAACAACTTCCAGAAGTATTGTGAATGATTTTATGGCTGATTATAAATCAAATATCCAAAAACAGCTGATCTTTGGTTTTCAAAATTGCTCTGAAGACATTTTTTAATAAAATGTTAATTAAGGGAGCACAAGTGTTTCTGTTACATTTTTAAGTCAAAACTTTTTGTGTTCCTGTCACCAGAGCAGTCTTCATTGTACCCAAAAGGTAAGTTTCCCCTTCTTGGGTTCTCACGTCCTCTGTGTAGCTTGCTGCTTGTGCATCCTGCCTCTTATTAGTGAGAACATACAGTGTTTGGTTCTCCATTCCTTAGATACTTAGGGTAACAGGCTCTAGTTCTGCTCAAGCTGCCGCAGATGACATGATTTCCTTCCTTTTTGTGGCTGAGTAGTACTCCATGTGTGTGAGTAGTACTCTGTGTGTGTGAGTAGTACTCCATATGTGTGGGTAGTACTCTGTGTGTGTGAGTAGTACTCCGTGTGAGTCAGTAGTACTCCATATGTGAGTAGTACTCTGTGTGTGTGAGTAGTACTCCATATGTGTGTGAGTAGTACTCCATGTGTGTGAGTAGTACTCTCTGTGAGTCAGTAGTACTCCATATGTGTGTGAGTAGTACTCCACATGTGTGTTAAAACTTTCTGCATTTTATTTTGTTTCCTCATGAATTGACGTGCACTTAGATTGATCCCACATCTTTGTAATTGTGAATTGTGCTGTAGTAAACATTTAAGTGTCTTTTTTATAAAATCATTTCATTTGGGGGGGGAGGGTAGATATCCCCAGTGGGATTGCTGCATCAAATGGAAGGCTTGCATTTATTTCTTTGAAGAATTTCCATGCTCTTTTCCATTGAGATTATACTAATTTATAGTCCCACTAACTGTGCATAAGCCTTCTGTTCTTTCTGCTTCCGTGTCACTAAGTGTTGTTTTTTGCCTTTTTAATAATGGACATTCTGATAGGGGTGAGGCTTAAAAGGAGAGGCACTGTGGGTCCAAAGCACAGCACACTCAAATGAAGACAACCTTTTAAAAATCATATTTTCAAGAATATTCTTTTGGAAATAAAACAACTGGAAGTGGACATTTCCTATGTCTAAATACCTAAAATTATGAGAAAGAGTGTTTTATCCTTCTTCTTTGACAAATATGCCTTCATAGTGACAGTATCAGAAAAATATCAATTCAGCTGTGGTATTTATATAGCAATGTCAATAAATTGAGCTATACTAATGGGATTCTAGCATTTAGACAAAGAATAAAATAAAAATATAAATTACCCAATAAGTTGTTAGACATTATTCCATAAAGTGTATTTTTTCTTACGTTTATTTTAGCAAAATAATAACCTTGTTATAATAAAAATACTAAATTTGTAATCTATTGATAGCAATGATCTCAAAGATTAACAAAAATACAATTATATCACAAATGCATACACTTTGCATATGTATCAATATTATAAATTAAATATAAAAAAAATCAAAACTTATTTTTCATATTTTCCAAATGTAAGTTTCCTCTTGAATATTCAAAATTTATCTATTTATAATTATTGACTATGAAAATTCACAAATAACATAAAACTTCAGTCTTTGTAATATTAATTATATTTTATATAATGTCATGAAAATAAAACTATTGACAGTTCTAGCACATCCCTCTAGCTGGCATTGCCAGGAACTGGTCTCACACTTCATGCATGTCAAATCAACACCATTATACATACAAATTCAAGAGCATTACGAATTGTTTAACATTGTAGAATGTTTCTCAGCTGCCATGTGCACGATGTGCTAATTGTTTAGTGTTCTGGAACCATGAATCGGAATATGAATAGAAGCAGGAAAATGGACACTCAGCACTGCTGGGAAATAGTACTGTGTCATGCAAGAATCTCTTGTTTTCCTGCTATCTGAGAGAAGGTTTGACAAGTTAATTAATTTTACTTTTCTTACCTAAGCACATTCCCAGCTCAGATTCTCAGTGCCCTCTGAAATGTTGTCTATCACTAAACTAGGCGGTGATATGAGCTGCAACTCTTCGCTGCACAGAGACATAGTCACTCACCTTCTGTTTAGAAGAAAAGGGGCAAAAGAGGTGGGCAGTGACCCTTGGAGCCTGAAAGCTGTTACTCCCCAGAGAAGATGTACAGAGTCATACTGATGCTGTGAATCTGCGGGAAGAGCACCTGCAGTCTTCACTACACTTACTTTCCATGGGCGTGTGATATGCGAGGCCCTATGAGGCACGAGAAGGCAGGGCTTCCCCATGGAGGGTGCAGAGTGGCATGTGTCACTGCACTACTCCGTTGAACTGAAATGGCTTTCTAAGCCACACAGAAGGACGGTATCGTGGAGCAGTGGCATATAAATGAGTACAGGTCTAATGAGTATCTTTGTGTACACAAAAGCACATATTTCTGTGTACTTGAAACCTATTTATACCTATTTTGAAATGTGTTTTTTAAAGAAGTACTATTTTTGGATTAAGAAAAAAAAATAGTACCTGGAGATTCAAATGGCTTTCAGCATGTTCCCTATAAACAAAAGGTGAGAATAAGGAAGGAAAAGGGGGTAAGAGAAGAGAACACTTTTTGTTGGGTTCATGTCACACCAGAAAAGGCAGAGGGGAGACCATCTCTCCAGACAGCAGAATCTGTTCCACTAAATTCATACTCATGTGCCTTCCTGAGTGGACGTGGGTATTTATATCAGCACAGGATCTTACTGCTCCTCATTTGTTATACAAGAAGCACGATTGGAAAGATGGGAAGGACACTCAGAACCATTTCTCTTTGAAATCCCATAGAAATAGAGGTTTCAGTATCTAACCCTTATCATGTTTGTCACACGTTTTTATCCCAACAGTGTATCTATGTAGGCATACAGGACATATTTGAAGAGAAGGCCCAAGAATGCCTCAGTTCCTACTCAGTAAACCATGACAGTGATTAGCACCATCACTGACACTGGCCAAAGTGAACAGAGGGGGTGTCCTTGTGGGGCTTGCCGATCCATTACATTTTAGCAGACATATGAGATGCACAAGTCCTGGTGTGGGAGAAAAACCTAATGGCAGAGGGATTGGTAAGGGAATTTCCAGACGGAGGTCACAAAAAAGTAGAGAATGATTCTCAGAACCTGGTATTGCAGCTGGGTGGGGAAAAGGAAGTGTGTGGGAATTACAAGACAGAGAGTCAGGGATAATGGCAGGCTAGCTGGTAGAGATGAGTTAATGAATTTAACCCAGAATTAACCTGTTTAAAAATTCTCTAGTCCAAGATGCATTTGTTTATTTCTAGGTTTATTAAATCTTAAAACATCCCAAGATCATTTGGGGGATGGCATTTTTGCCAATATTTGCATGCTTATGCAACATCACAAATAAAAAAGATAGTTTAATGTTATGCTGGGGAAGCTAAGTGTTCAGATAGGTGAGCAGGGATTAGCTGCCTTCTGATTATAAAGAGGGCTCTTACAGCTTCATCCCCAGGAGCTCTTTGCTCCACTGTGTTTAATGGTCTTTAATAGCTTGAGTCTGCATGGAGCACATATGCACGGATTTGTATTTGTATTGATACATATTTCATGTATCAATTTTTATTCCCTAGCTGGAATTCGTACTGTGAATTACTGTACTACTCTTTTGTCTAAAATGTAATTATCTAATTAGGTGTTCTGGGAGATGGCATAGCTAGACTCATAAAGCGCCAATTCACAAGCATTTAATTTTTGTTTTTAATAGCAGACTATGGAAAAAAGGATCTTTCTCCCTCTGGAGGAAGGACACAGCACTCATGCTTAAGTAGTACTTTCAGAATTGGAATTTTCTTTGCCAATTCTTTTAGGCATTAAGTATTTTCAGTACTACAGAGCAGTTTTGTCCTCCAATACGACCCTTAAGGAAATTCTGTTAGTAAATTACAGGCTGAGAATCAAGCAATGTGAATCTCAAGTACATATATAACAGTAAATAATGTCATCAAGGTTCAGTCTTAATTTTTTAAGCATGATAAAAACTCTGTGAAGTGTTCCCAATTTAAGGTTCACCAAATTAGTAATATTATGAGCCAGTCATGATTCATCATTTATTTGATTGAATAAAAGGAACTTGCAGAAGCTTATACTGACTGGGTGATCATGGAAATGGTAAATAGAGCCCTTAATGAAAACAGGTCAGCTCTCTCCCACATGCATGGGTTTAGAAAGGTTTGAATTCATCCTCACCAGTACTTTAACAGCTGAATGTTGTGTGCCTCCCTCGATAATAAAGGCTCAGTCAAAACTGTTCTGGCACTCTGGTAGATGAATTAAAAAACTTATTTAAAGTTGATACATCGGCTCAGCGCCTGTGGCTCAATCAGCTAAGGTGCCAGTCATGTACACCTAAGGTGGCGGGTTCGAATCCCCAGCCTGGGCCCGCCAAACAACAATGATGGCTGCAACCAAAAAATGGCCGGGCGTTGTGGCGGGCACCTGAGGTCCCAGCTACTTGGGAGGCAGAGGCAGGAGACTCGCTTG